>VWYK01026414.1:0-15578 GCA_013399775.1 Semnornis frantzii | reverse complement strand
ACCAAGACCAAAACAGCTAGAGACACCACGACTCTCCATGAGACAGTGTCTTATCTATGTTTGTGTTCTTATTCTTATACATCTCAGCAAACCTATGAGTGAAGTAACCATCACCATTGTTTTCTTTTCATGGCCTATAATTCTTTTCATTAAAATATTCCAATTAGCCTCAAACCAGTACAACTTTGTGAACGTGTCAACTGTGCCTGATTTCCTGTAGCTATATAAGTCTAACTCCAAGGAACCCTGAGAAATCTGGGTATTTTAAATGGAAAAAACCACTCTGTAACCAAGAATATATTAAATCTATTCTGAATCACACTTAGAAAAACAACAGAAAGTTGCTGTGTCTTAAAACACTGTTAATCTGCACCTGAAGTAAAATGCAATTTGGTGGATGTTCCACAGACAAACAGTTTATCTGGCAAAATGATCCACAGGAAAATAGACTGTCTGAAAAAAAGAAAGATATATCTGTAATTTGGATTTCTTCTGCATTATTTCCACAATTCTTGCAAACTCTATGCAACCACATGCAGCACTACAGATATATAAAGGAATACTCCAGACACGTTTTTCTTCCTTTCTTTTTCTTTTTTCACTTTCATTTCTTCCATGCTGAGTTTTCTAGCAATCACTAAGATGCAGCTCAGGGTTTGTGAAGAAATCTCAAACAGCCTAGAAAATGGTGTAAGAACAAGCTCTTGATGCAGTACTCTACATATCTGCGCTGGCAAATGCTTCCAGTTCCCTTGGGTGTCTGTAATTATAATGTATGGTTCATTAAAAATGACAACAGAGTTCATCGAGCCTGGCTTCTTGTGATTAATTGCAATGTTCTCCTAATCAGTTGTTGTTATTTATGCCTCTGCCTTTATACAACTGATTATACTGTACATTTGCACCATTCAGAGAGTACCAGAAGGGACATGAAGGGTGTGTTTACATGTTGCAATGCAGCATGATAGGCCTGCATTAGCGGTGACCCAATCTTTGTGCTGGCACGGGACAGAGCTGTATGGTGCTAGAGATTATTGTCTAGGTCTCCACCTCAGAGCCACAAGGAAGCCACACAAGGCTCATAAGCTCTGACTCTCAGAAGAGTTTGTTTGACTCTGAAGCACTGTGGAGTCATGTTTTTCCTGCTTCCACTTAAGCTCATGCTGCCTCCAGTTGGTGAAAAATCACAGGCAACTTAGTGCAGGTATTTCTCAGGAATTCCCTTCGAGTGTTCCTGCTTGTATGCGTTGTGCATATATCAGATATCAGCACACAGAAGTTGAATCTCTCTTCAAGCCTCCTAAAAATATCTTTAAAATATTTTAGGGTCACTGACTAAGCACTGCTCTGTATTAAGAACCCACCAAACGAAACCTAAAAGAACCCTCTGGAAATCCATCAGGACGAGCAGAAGTTTTGAGGGTACAAAAGTCCATGATAAGCTGCCAACAGCAAGGCTGTAGTATGATTTGCCTTGACTTTACATTTGTCCATAAATGACCTCAGCTAAAGTAGTCACCAATTTTAGGAGACTCTTATTGCGTAGCCCAACCTGAGAGAGACACCAGTAATCTGATTTTTGTGGGAGAAATTGTAGAGCAGTTATCTTTGGAAATAAGTTAGTCCCTCTTGGGTACGCTGGCTGTGCATATGAAAATCATGGATCTGACATGCCGGCTCATTTTTCAGAATATTTTTTTCAGAGAAGCCACAAACTCCTTGTTACACATCTTTCTCATGTCTTTCTCTTCATCTAGTATTCTGCTTACTACACATCTGCTCTGCAATTCTCTTCTTCCTCAGTTTCAGGCTTTTAGTTGCAATTTAATGCTGTTTGCACAGCATTGTCGCCTGGAGGCCTAAGTCAACTTTGGCAAGCCTCCTACTGGCATGTTATGTTAATAACTGATTGGTTTTGCTCTCAGTGAGAGCAATTTGTTCCAACAACTGGGATTCATCTTTTTTTTTTTTTTTTAGCAAGTACACAGCTACACACTAGCACAAACATTAAAGACCAAGATCCTTAAAAATAGAAAGGGAAAGACCACCAGCATCACTGCATCCAACCCAACAGCTGCAGGCAACCAGAGAGTAGCTGCCTAGTCCAAACTCCACACACACACACTACCCCACTGTCACAGAGCCTTGTTCCTGCAGGGAAATTTACATTTTCAGACTTCTAACTGAAGTTTCTGAGCATCCAAGCATTCCAATCAGCTTCGGATATTTAGACATTTTAGCCAGACCTCTGTTAACACTTCGGATCCCACTGGTGTGCAGATACTGCAGGAAAAATAATGCAGATGAGGACCCACATCTTACTGCATGCAGTCATGTGCAGCAATGGGAATTAAGGGTGCAGAGAGCAAGCTTATCTGTGATGTATCTGTTCTCCAGTTTGTGTAAAGTGTGTCCCAAATATTACATCCATTTGTTTCTGTTGATTTGAGGGTGTACCTCCATGGTTTAAGCTAGGCATTTTAACTGTCTGGGAAATTTAAAAGTAAATATCCCCCGGATAAACAAAAAGATGCTACTTATGAGCAATGAAAAGTAGTTCGTGAAAATTACTTTGTCATCACATGCCATCTGCATTTTAAAAATGTGTCTGTGAAATTTTACAGTCATTTACATTTCAAGTCAGCAATTAGATTAAAAAAAGCCCACAACTGCAGCTGCGACAAGTACTCTGTTGTATGAAAAAAACATAAATAATCTTGTCCTCCAGTAACAGTTCTGATGAGAATGAATTTTAGTATATAATGCTCAATTTTTGTCTCTTCAAGGTTGCTTTCATCCTTGACACAGTATAACTGGAAACCCTCAAATAACTGACCCTTTACAGAGAATCTTTCCAGTCACCATTAGGATCAGCTCTGGAGCAGCCCCAGCATCTGCTTTTCCTGGCATACAGGCTGTGATTCTGTGATCAAATCCATCATCCTTCAGATGAGAGATGAAGGTCTCTGGAGATGGACATCCATCATTTCCCCCTGAGGTAGGAGTACCTATTCTCATAGGAAGAGAAGCTGAGGCTAGATGCTTTCTTCCCTGTCTTTCCCACCTGTTTTGTTGACAATGACAGACTTCGAGGCTTTGTCAAAAAAGAACACAAAAGAGCAGAGCCGAAAATAACTATCATCTTGTTACCCCAGCTTCCTCAGCCCCTCAGTGCAAACACTGGTACTTTCTGTACAGATGTCTCTCCAGCTTGCCCAGAGTATTGGTGCACCCAAACCCAGTCCTATCAGTCAGTCTGTGCCACCTTTGGGGAGTAATGGACATTCAGTGTAGAGAGAACCGTCCCTGAGAGTTTAGTTGTTCAGCATCTGTTCATGTATCAGGTCTCTGTGTTAAACAACCTTTGTCCTTAGCTTTGTCTCCAGGTTCTTGCTGTCCTGTCAAACCAGGCATCTTCCCATTTAACACTAGAACCAGCAGATCCCAACTGGCAGTGGGACTCTAGCTTGTCCTGGGGCTTGAGTAATTTTCAGCAGGGACATTTTGGAAATAGGGTCTCTGCTGCACTGCAAGTGGAGTATCAAAAACCAAAAAGTAAAGGGCAGACCATTTTAGTCATTTTAGAAAAAGCCATCTTACATTCAGTGAAGGGTTTTAAGACATGTCTCTGCATCAGTGGGGAAGCTCCTCTAACTTTCTAAAATGACCCTGCTCCAGTGGACTGCTGGCTGTGCCCATAGGGCATGACCCCTGCCAGGCAACCAGAGACAATCAGCAATATTTATAGGTGCATATCATGGCTTGAGCTGAACCTCCTGCCGTTATTCACACCATACTCCAGTTGTACCAGCTTAAAAATATGGAAGTGCTGGCTGCATCAAAGTAATATGAGGCTTGAAGTTCAGATTGCAACATGGGAAGCTTCCTGTTGTGGTTACTGCATCTGGATTCCAGGTTCTTGGATGTTGGCTCTTTTCTGCAGGCATGGCAGCAGAACAGGTGGGAGTTGGGTGGCTGCTGGGTTTGGTTTTCTGTTTTATGCTGGTTTTCCCTGTGTATTTCACTGCATTGCTACTGCAAATAGCCTAAGCTAAGGTAATCATGCATTGTACTATTGGATGAATTAGATTATTAGCTAAGGTAATTACACATTGTGTTTAGGTTATCTCATGTTACATGAGATATATTATCTCTTTATCTCAGCCCTCAGTTGTGTGTGTTACTCCTCCCCATACTTTTGTGTTGGGGGGAGCAGGCAGGTTAGCCTTTGTGCTGAACCGTTACAGTTCAGTGTATTGCTCTGTTGTTTTTTGCCTGGCTGTTGCCTGGTTGTCTGGTTGTTGCCACGGCTGTGGTTTTCCCTGGGTGGTTATTAAGCACGGTATTTGTGAGTAGTTTTTACACCTGCCTGAGCTGGTGAGAGCAGGTGCTGCAGTCTTGTGCAGCCCTATCCCAAAAACTTAGTTTCACACATGAATAAGTGCTTCACTTTCAAGCTCCAAGATAATTTGGGTAATTCTTGCCAGCATTAACACTCATGTCATAACAGAGGTGCATTAAGTCTAAGCCCAAGGACCTCATGGAGGAAATATGATGCCTTGGAAAATGCTCATCACCTACTATGTCCATTTTTCTTGGTGCTTCAAAACCTGGTCTTGCCTTGTCAGTGGAGCTGGATGAAAGATGCAGAAGACTTGGTCTCTGTTATACATGAGTGAGATGAAATGTAAGCTTTTCCTTTGCCTTCAGTTCAGTGTTTCTCCTTCCCTGTAATACATGCTAACACACATTCCTTTCCTTACATCAGAAGGCAAGTGGGCAGCACAGGGGAAAGAATTAGAGACACAAAAGAATCATAGAATCATAGAATGGTAAGGTTGGAAGGGACCTCAAGGATCATCTAGTTCCAGCGCTCTGCCATAGGCAGGGACACCTCCCACTAGTACAGGTCACTCAAGGCCTCGTACAACCTGGCCTTGAACACCTCCAGGGAGGGAGCAGCCACAACCTCCCTGGGCAACCTGTTCCAGTGTCTCACCACCCTCACTGTAAAGAACTTCCTCCTAATATCCAGTCTAAATCTCCCCTCTGCCAGTTTAAACCCATTGCCCCTCATCCTGTCATTGCAAGAACTTGTAAATAGTCCTTCCCTAAAGAAGACTGAAAATAAATCATAAGCTAAGTGCCAGACGGAGGAAGAGAGTTGCAATGGTTATTGGGAGAGTGTGCCCAAACAATACAAGAAAGGAAGCGATCATAAAGACAGTAGGAACAACATACAGCATTTTGATTAGTTATCATCCTGAAAGAGGGTTATTATTCTTTTTTTTTTTTCTGGAATAGGTGAGAAAAAAACTAAGACGGTTGTTGGGGAGAGAAGAGCACAATGTGACTAAAACCAGCTGAACTTGTTTTAGATCAGCAAAGGGAAGGTTGAGAAAGATGCGATTTCTTTCTAGAAATATATCAATAGTAAATGCCAGATTGAGGAGGGCTTTTTTGAGCTGAAGGGCAATTTTGGCAAAAGAACAGAAGTGTGGGGGGGAAATTAGCCTTAAATACATTCAGCCCAGACAGTTTTCTAACCATCTGATCAGTGATGGTTTGCAATGTCTTCTCAGATGGAGCCACTGGGATAATCTTTGAGACTTAAAGGTGGAGATACTGATCACTGCATCAAAAGGATTGAGTGACAGGATTGCCTGGCTTTGACAACGCTCAACGTTCATGGTGCTCAGGTCTTGCTCTCAAAAAAGCAGTGAAAATGGAAATGAGTGTAGGATTTGCTGGCAGCCTTTTTGATAGCTAGCAGCTATCAGTATGACTGAGTACACTGAAAATTTCCACAGTTAGTTATCAGATCCTCATCCAACCAGGCCCCTGAAGCTCCTTTCTTCATGTTTTACAATCACTTTACAATGGGAAAAGGTATATATATCCATGAAGATGGTGCTTCAGCAGTTAGCAGGAGTTTTTCTTATTGCAGCAGAAGCTGCTAAATATGCCTTTCAAGATCATTTAACATGTCAGTCAACACTGAACTCCAAATGGGCCTCTAAATATTAAGCATAAATTCTTTTAAAACTGCTCCGGTATCGGCAGCATAAGGGTAGCTCCCCTTGCTTTCCCACCTTTGAGATTCTCAGCCTTTTCAGTTGTTGGGATTTCTTCATCCTCATGTAAACCTGTGGTTATTCACCCTCAGATTGCTAGGACGGTGCCAGTGTGCAGGAAGCAGTATGAGAACCAGGCTCCGTTTTTACTTTCCTATATTGGAAAGCAGTTTCTAGCCAAAAGTTCTTTGCCTCCTAAATCAGAGTTGTCCCATATATTGAGCTGCAGTAACCTAGTTCAATACAGTCAGCTCTTAGATAAGGTTTATTTTTCAATAAAGTATGCAATATGTCCATATTGTTAAATAACACTGTTAATATTCACATTTCTATTAATAACAACAAAAAAATTTAAATACTTATCTGTTGCAGTAGGATGTGAGCCTGCTTCCAGAGGTGGAGAGAGCTGTGGGACCTGAAAGAGGTGTTCTGCTTCCATTTTTTTGGGGTAGTTTGGAGGACTTTTTATGTTCGATTTGGTGTTTTGCTACTGAGGGTCAAGCCTGGGTTTTGTGGACATCCATGGAGAATAAAACTTGCAGCCTGGCTGATTGTCACCTTAACAGCGCAATGTACTCAAAATAAAGTTGCACAAATGTATACCCCTCGTGGCTATTGCAATTTCAAGTTTCCGTCCTCCACTGTATTTTGATTTTTCCCAGAGATGTCTTAAGTTCTGGCATTTTTTTGTGTCCTGAATTTTACGTAATCAAGTAAGATTCCAATTTTCCATCAATCTGGCTAACATTAACTTCAGGTGGTATGCAAGGCCAACTGAAACCTCTGTGAGCTTTTTTGTTGACTAAAATGGGCTTTGGATCAGAACTCTTAATATCAGTCATTTGCTTGAATCTATTCTAGTTTAATGAGTGATTAGCAGATGTTTTTCCCACACTTTACCTAACATTTGATAAACCAAAATCCATGAGGAGCTGTGTACTAAATAATGGTATGATTTTATAACCCTCAAATTGCTTTCGAGAATAGATTTATAAATCATGCACATAAAAGTAAAGGATATTGACAAATTCTCTGCTATAAAAGAGGAAACTCGCTGTGCTTTATGTGAGTCTCTCAACAATAAAGTGTTACTTACCATGGGACACTGGGAAAAAAACATCAGATCTTTATAGATCTTGGTGTCTTGGGTGCCTCTCCTTTCAGTTCTCTTTTATTTCAAGTAATTTACATGTCTTTGGTACTCTACCTCAAATTCCTTCATCTTATAGGACCAGATTCTCATTTAAACAGTGTTTGAACAGCTCTTCATGCAGGAAGAGAGTTGTGCAAAGGAAAAAAGCCCTCAATTTTCCAATTACTTGTTATTCTTCAAGTCACTTTACAATCCAAGCAACATTTCTAACACTGAAAGATACCAACTATCAGGATTTGTTCTACTCGACCTTTCGTGATATTTAGGCATCTGGCTTTCCAGCTCAAGTAATCAAAATGATAATTAAACCTACATCTTTGTGAATGTCAAAACTGTCATCTGCATTCAGAATGTTACGGGTCTGCAAGAAATTATGATCAAGAGAAATTTAGCACCCGTGAGGTCATAAAGAAACAGTGCTAGCACTGGATTCACCAAAAACTGCCTTGTCAAAACAAATCATAGAATCATAGAATCATAGAATGGTAAGGTTGAAAGGGATCTCAAGGATCATCTAGTTCCAACCCCCTGCCATAGGCAGGGATACTTCCCACTAGTACAGGTCACTCAAGTCCTCGTATAACTTGGCCTTGAACACCTCCAGGGAGGGAGCAGCCACAACCTTGCTGGGAAACATGTTCCAGTGCCTCACCACCCTCATTGTGAAGAACTTCCTCCTAACATCCAGTCTGAATCTCCCCTCCGCCAGTTTAAACCCATTGCCCCTCGTCCTGTCATTACAAGACCTTGTAAATAGTCCTTCCCCAGCCTTCTTGTAGGCCCCCTTCAGACACTGGAAGGCTACATGGAAGTATGCTGTATTAACTGCCTGCACAGGATGCCTAGTGTCATTACAAAGCAATCATACTTTGCAGATGTAATTGTTGACAGCGTTTAAAATAATACTCTAGCAGTACTAACAGGTTATGGGTATCCTTTTCTCTGCTAATATCTCACACTGTGTGCAGTTGTATATTCATTTATTACACAATTACTTTCCTACTCAAATGTGTATTGTATTTTTAGTGAAAGTAATAAAAAACCTCAATGTTTCACATTAAGTAATGAAAAACTAAATGGTAATTTGAAAATAAGTTAATGCTACAGTAGCTTCCAGCTTAGAACAAGGCAAAGTCGGGAGTGTAAGGGTCTTGAAGAACTGTGTCTTGAAATTGTTCCTATTTGTACATGAAGTCACATCACAGTTTCCCAATCCAAATCAGCAAACAGAAGTTATTCCACAACAGTCAAGTTGGTCCCAAGTTTCCAGCCAAAGTTGTAAGCGCACATTCAGCTGTGACTGATAGAGAAGCGGAGGTAAGTTCTTACTGGTATTGATCGTGATATGGGATCACCAGCATTGAGAGATGTCTTCTGTTATCTGCAACTGAAGCAGTTTTGTCCAATACATTATAAATCTAGGCATGCATGGAAATTATTTCTGTTTCTCTGGAAATATTTGTCTCTTGCACTTCCTGTTACATGCTCCTGCTGCAGAGCACTGTGCAGCAGCAGTGCTGCACACAAAATTCTGTCATTACCCACAAACTTCTCTGGAGACTGCATTTTGCAGCTAGTCAAACAATCAAAACTAAAAATGCTGACCTGGAACTCCAGGTGTGGGCCTTACATTACTCTTGGCATGATAATATTTCCATTAACTGTAAATATGGTCTACAATGACTAAAGGACTAACTGAGTGTCTCAGGTAACTGCAATGCGAAGCAGAATGAATTCAGCCCATGCATCTTTTGCAGAGGGAGGGGAATTTGACAGCTCTGAAGGGCAAAGCAGCATCCAACTGTCCAGAGCCACAACAGGAAACACAGAGCTTAGAGAGAACCCAGAGCTTGAAGACAGTTACATATATCTGCTTGGCACCTAAAGCCTTTTCATGACAAGAGGCTCCCTTCCATCTAAGATGCAGTTAGATGTAGTGCATTTGTCATCTCATCATCAGAGGCAGATGCCTAAAGCACTTGCCCAAAGGGTGCTCCGGGTCATGACTCAGGAGCATTCTCAGCTGAGCTGGGAGTTTTCATCAAAACACTTGAGCTGCTCAACCAAGAAGACCTTTGAAAACAATAGGAGCACAAGTGCCTGACTCCAGCCTAGCTCTTGGGTTGCTTGCACTGGGAAATTCACTAAAAGTGCTCCTTGTGCCTTTCACATTAAATATCCCCAGAAGAAAAAAGATGGGCAGACCTCATTGCTAGTAATTTTAAATACTTTTGCATCTACCTACATCACTGATATTTCGGGCCGCAGACTCTTAAGAGTAGCCCTAGGCAGGAAGAATTTTGTACCAAATTACTTCTGTCCCTGTGGATTAAATGTATAACCTGAAGCAAAATTTGAGCTTGGGTGTACAGAGAGAGGTTCTTAATTGCCTGACAGCCTGCAAATTCCCCTTTTCCTAGTAATTTTCGAAGGATGGGGAAATGGGGTCTCTAGTGGCAGTGCCGGCATTCAAGACAGAAGAAATGTGAAGCAGCAGTTATTTGTTAGACTAATAGTGTGTCTGATCTCTGAGATACTTTTTAACAAGCAGAATATCTAATAGCATGGCTGAGAAAGTCATCACTTGGCAGCACATGTCTGCAGGCTTGAGTTCTCAGTAACCTTCAGGTGAGTAGCAAACCTAGTGCAGGGGTAATGCAAACCCTGACCTGTGATATGGATGAAGGATGGAGGAAATGCCATGGGTAGTACTGCTGAATGGACTTAAAGTCTTTAGAAAACTCACCCGTGCTCTGCTGTAGACTGCCAAGTATATAGATATAAAAAGCATCAGCACCTGGAGACAAGTGTGATAACTCTTGAAGGCTAGAGCATAAACTGCAATATATTTAAATACAATATTAGAACAAATAAGCTAAAGATTACTGTGATGTATCATAGCTTCGAGTACACAAGCAGTTTGCTGGTGTGCCTCCTGTCAGCTAGGATAATAGCTACTTTATCTCCCGGTTTTTGCAGCAGGAGCAATAACATCTGAAAGAAGCCAACTGCTGGCGGTAAGCTGAAAGATAATTCAGAGTTTAGCCTAAGGCTCCCTCTGGAGTCAAAGGAGAGAGACTGATGCCTTCAAAGAGGGATTTGGAGCAGGCATCTAAGCAGTTTTAGGGACCTCTGTCTAGGGAGGTGTTCTCCCTGCACCTTGCTGGGGGTACACTACTGCAGGGGCAGACTTGGGCTGAGCAGCCACTTTGGATTTCCCCTCGTTTACAGGAGAGAACAAAATCTGCAAATCTCAACTAGGCCGCAGCACTGGAGCAAAGTCATACCACACTGCACACTGCAAGGTTAAGGGACACTCTCCAAACAAATACTGTGCTTGCTTAAGCACTACCTAAAGTTCAGTTAATTAGGTAATAATTTAAACTATGACTGATTTTAGGGGAAGTAGTTATTGCTTTTGTACTATTATGTATCCCATCCACATGACTTTCTTGTTCTATTATGCAAATGATGCTACGTGTTGAGTAATTGCCAAAGGGTTTGATTTTCTGAAGGTGTGCATTCAAGACTGTTAAGTCAGGCCCTCATGTGTGGTTAAGAACCACATAAATTAAACACTCAAAAACCCTAAATAATTTTAGGAAAGCTCAGACCCTGTATTCGACAGAGTTTGAAGACACTCAGGAGAGATTCTGCCTACTTAATAATAATAAAAAAGGATTCTTACTGCTTTTTGTTTAGTTTTCAGTTGTCTACTGTACTTCTATTAAGGTAGAGCTGGCTCTTGTGACAGGAGTGACTGTAAACCCAGCATCTATGGAAACAGCCTCAATACTAATCAGACAATATTTTGCGGGAGGGAAAAAGCGCCACTCATTTATTAACAGAACTCAAACTCCTTTAATATAATGAGTAGTGCTTAAGCAGTTAATAGATATTGTTTATCCATAGATCAACTACAAAATACACAAAGAAATACATCTCTTACCAGATAATTCCAACCCCTACCATTCTATTTCCGATCAGCAAACCAAGCTTGACACATCATTAGTTTTTTTCTACTCTACAGTATGTTGCTGTAGTGGAACAAACAGATAAGACTGAGCTGAAACATGCTCAGAGCAGAGGAGGCTTTGCTTCTGACTTCAAAGGCCTTGCAATCACATCTACAGTGCTGAATATTTTATCTACTTCTAAAGTTGTGACATGTATCATTAGCTACCATGAGATTTAAGCAAGTGTGCGACAGTTTGTTCCAATGCAAAGCATGGAAATTAGATTGAGGGATGGTTTGCTCTCCAAATCTTCAGAGTATGTTTTTGTTTGTTTGTTATAGGGGAAGGGGCTGGTAAACTAGTGTTAAAGTGGTTTTGAAAACCTTTCCTGCAACCTGGCTGTACCCTAGCTCCTCTAAAATCCCTTATGAACAGAATTAGCATTCCTGACACAATTAGTACAGTTAGAGAATTTTTTTGTTTGGTTGGTTTGGGGTTTGTTTTGTTTTGAAACACTTGACTTGATTAATCAGACAAATAAACAGGACTCCACCGTCTTTTTTATGTCAAAAGCTCTTTTGCCTTCTGGGCAAGTAGAGCTTTCATACAAACTTTCTGCTCTTAACAGACAGTGTCCCAGCTTGAAAAGAGGTGGGTTTGCCATTAAGAATCTACCTACATCAGTGGATGTAGTTTTCCCCTCTTCCTTAATCTGCTGTAGAAAACAGTAGGAAAGATGCTATGTTTAATGCTTAAGAATCCCTTTTGCTACTTGTGCATTGATAAGAAAATGCTCTCATGTTCATTTGTATTCTTTAAAATTGTGTAAAACTAGCCATTACATGATATTTAACAGGTGATTAAGGATTAAAATTTAGTCAAACATACAGTAGTCATACTCCCTCCAACTCAAGGATAAAAAAAAAAAACAAGCAAGCAATTAATTTTTAAACCTTTTTAATAAATGAATATTCATTCATCAGTATTTTCATAAAGCATCTCTTCGTCATTCCATTTTGCTATTTCTTTTTGCTTTTTGTTTGTTTGTTTTTTCACTGCTGAATACCAAAAACACATAGATGTGCCTTAAGCAAAAAAGGCTGGGGTTTAGTTTATCTTTACAATGGGATGAAATAAACTTAACAGTTAAACCACCATAATATTTCTACTGTTTATTGACACTTTGGGCTATAACACAAAATAGGTCCAGTTTCTGGGTTTTTTTTAATGCTTTTTACAAACAAATCATGTGTAAATGTTATTTATAGTAGCGTTGAGTTAGAAAGGAGTTAGGTAGCTATTAGTTACATTACTCTGGTGCAATTTGGTTTAAATTACCAGTTTTAGACTTAAAGCCATCTATGGTTAAAATCATATACTGCAGCTAACATATAAGGATGAGAGCCAGAAAATGAGAGGTCAAGGCAAACACTGTTCTTAACACAAAAGGTTGTGTCTGTGTCTGTGTGTAGGAAACGGTGCTGGGACCGGAAGAAGGGAATTGGTAAAAAAAGGCACAAAAAAAGCGTGTTAAAGATGAAGTGTTAACCTTAAGTGAGATTTTCCTGGCTCTTTTTCAAGTTAAATCAAGATGTGGATCTGTTCAAGGTTTGAGCTGCTTGCGCCCCATGGAGGTCAAGTAGATCAATGAATAAGAAATCTTGTGAAAAAAGCAGATGCCTGCAACTGCCCCCTTTTTGCCATGACAGGCAAAGTGCGGGTGCATGCAAGTGACTGCAGTAGCACACTGCCCCCCAGTTATGTGAAGGATGAAAAAGAGTCCTCACAGACTGAATTCCCTTTCCTATGCAGGGTCGGGAAAATGCACATTGCCTCTTTGCTCTGGCCAGACAACAATTTTCCATTCGCTTCAAAATCCTGATTGAAGCCCCTGGAGAATTGAATGTGGTGGGATTTGGAGTACACATTTCTATTTCAATTGAAATGTCTTTTCCTACAGAAGAGCTCTGCCTGACCACACGATTTCTAGGAGCTGAGGCTTGAAGAAAAGAAAGAACTGTGATTAAATCATGAGGTTGGGACCACTCCCTTCTTGGATCCCATTTGTCGGGTCTGAATGTCTTGCTCAAGGATCATTTCATTAGGGCAATTTTTCTATAGCAAAGTATACCATTTAAAAGTTTTATTAAAATTACTTTAAAAAAAACCCCACAACTATATTTTGCTACTAGGATAAGAACCTGGGGGAGGTGCTTTTGAACAATCCTACCAAACACCTACTTTGGGAAGGTGTTAATTGTTCAGTTACTTTGATTATAGTGATGACAATCTGCTCTGTAATCCCTTCACAGTTTGAAGAGATATTAGAAAGCTCATCATACATTGTGGTCTACCAATAGGAGCTAACACTGAGGAGCTTTTAGAAACCAAATTTTTCTGTTCCGGCTATATAGGTTCCTCTGAGGCTCTCCATACTGTATAGTTGTCTGCAGATACAGTGCTTAAAAACTGCAGTTACAGCCACTTTGCACCACTGCCAAGGATGCAGCAGGACTGCGGTGCTGATCCTGTCGGAGTTACTGTGAATGCCAAGGATCACATTGCAGCTTTGCTGCGAGGCAACTTCGTGCAGCTCATTCCTGTTCCAGGAGCAGACCCCAGGATGGGATTGCAATGCAGGCATTTTACCTACGCTGAATTTCATCCGAGAGCAAAGTTTAACAGTTCAACTGCAAATAGTCAGGAGTGGGAACAGTAACAGACTGTACACAGCAGCAACACAACAATCATTGCTCTAATCACACATAAATCAAGTACTAGTGAGTACATGGGTCATTATAGAGCCAAGGCAGCCTTTTCAGTTTCCTCCTTTTTTGCAGTTTTTGGTGGATGCATAAGCACACATTTTTATCCCATAGATGTTTCTAACTAGCATCCAAAGCTCTCCATCTGCCAAAAATTCCCATTGATGCCCAAAGAAATTCTACAGGCAGAGAACTGGCAGGGCTAAGCCTGATTTTTTTTTTTTTTGAAAGATCTACTTATGCTACTTTATTTGTTGTTATTTGAGAATGTACATGATAGAAACACTGGTTACAAAAAAATATATTTTTTTTTCTTTAGAAAGGTTTAGCTTCAATAAATAACAAGTTTACAGATCCGAAATTGGCATACCTTGATGACCGCAATCTACTAGATTGAAAAAGAAAGTTGGAATCTGGGGGAAGGAATGAATTGGGAGGAAACCCAAAGTGGTCAAAATTGCATGAAGGATATGTTGGAATATAACTAACGCTGAAACAAAGCATACTGTTTGCTATCTCTTGTGATCTGTAACAACAGCACACTACCTTGGTAAGTGTACAGGTACATACTTTCGGTATACAAATAAAATATGAAAACGCTCCATTTTACTGAATCAAAGTATCAGAAGTACTCTACTCGCCCAGTTCTAGAGACTAGAAATGTTGTAACATCACAGAAACAAAAATATGACATAGCATGCGGTCACAACAGCAAGCACAGGGAGGAAAATATTGAGAAAATATACTTATATGCATATTATGCAAATATATTTTACATTAACATACAATGTTATAAGAATGTTAAAGAATGTGAATGAATGTTTAAAAAAGGCTACAGCTAGGTGGTTTCATGTAGAAGTAGCAAATAACCTGAGACATCTTCTATGCTTTCACTGGAATAACAATCTTTAAATCTACAGTAGATGTAGAACACACTGACAGTAGTTGAATTCTCAGCTAAATTATACTAAAAATGTGCTGTTCTCTTTCAAAATGACATGGCAGCTGGAACCAGTCCAAGGGAAGGAAAATGTGCTGTACATTTACAGTACTTACAAAAGATTCATTTCACTGTTGATGGACACTTAAAAAGCTTGTTTGAAATATTATGAACATGTGTATGTCTCCAAAGACCTAAAGCAACACTCCCATGATCAACTTGCTTACTGCAGAAGGGAAAGCAAGAGATGATTAAAAACGATGCCCATTCACAGCTGGGGAGAAAAAAAAATGAATGATGACATACATAAACCCAAGAAATTTTAGCAAAGAAAAATAAATTTGGCTTGATGAAATCACAGTCGATGGATCAGCAACATAAATGACTTAAACTTACCAGTGTAACTCTACCACTTTATGACTAGGGTGTATGGCAGCATCGACAAATGATGTTACTAAATACTGACTTTATACACTATTACAGTTGTTTGAAAATGTCTATGACAATCAAAGTTTTGTAGCGACAATATACAACACTTACTTTCTCAAGGCTTGTTGCTTTGATGACACCTTGCCTTTTGATTTAAAAAGGTCCTCTGAAGTGCATTCTATGTTGGCGTGTCCATAACCTCAGAATGAATGTGTACATGTGTGTGTGCATACATATACTTCTGCTTTGCGGTATGTGCTT
>VWYK01026413.1:11794-28106 GCA_013399775.1 Semnornis frantzii | reverse complement strand
TAGCCTTGTTTAAATACCTGCCTTTTCTAGACAGGTATCATTCAAATACATCAAAAAATTATTTGGACCAAGCCTGCTGTTTATGACAATAAAACACTTCAACGTTCAGAACCTCATTCCCTAACTTTTTTTTTTTTTTGTGATCACTGTCTTAAACAACCTTAAGTTTCCGAAAGCATAACCTCTCTCATTTAGAAAAAAATCGGTGTACAAATCTAAATAATTGTCACAGAAACTCCTTTAAACATACTATCTTCTTATTGAAGAAACAGTAATTAATAAACAGATCAACAACTAAAAGCCCAGATCCTCTGCATTTTGCAGATGGAATTCAAGCCTTAAGACAAGGCTTAAGTCATGTGATAGATTATAAACAAACCTAAGTAAATATACAAACAAGTTTTCCAACTCTACAACCAAGGCTCTATGGGCATTTCCCACCAAGGCAGAGAGAAAAGGACACTTTACAAACTTGCAAATCAGCAGTAAAAAAACCCCAACCAAACAAAAAACAGTGAACAAAGATCTATTAAAAATTCCTCTATGAATATCTTTGTTGTAGACATTACTTTTGATTGGTTTCCAGTGATAGGAAGCACAAAACCAACCAGAAATCTCCATATAAAGGGCTTGTAGAGGTGCTAGCCAACTTCACTAGTCAATTATCGATGTTTAAACACTGCCTATAAACGTTTGTAAGTACCAAGAAGAGCATGGCAGTTTGGACAGGTGTGATCCACATCCTTTAAGGCATCAATGCAGAAAGGAATTAAGCAGCAGCCAAACACACACCTGCAGAGAGAGGGAAAACAGAAAAAAAAAATAAATTTCAATCTGTTTTGCTACTTATTACATACACAAGAAGTTAAAATCTTTCCCACAAAAGCCATCCATAAAACTGGTGCCATGAAGGTTTACGAACACATGACTGTAGAACTCACCACACTAGTGTTTCAGAGGTGCTTAAGGTCTTGTAGGAATTAAATGCAAATGTAGGCTAGTCAAACCATAGAAGGTCAGGTCCCAGAGAGCAAGAAAGAACAGTGCTGAGAGCTTTGTTAGCACTTAAGGCTACAAAAGATCACCTAAGAAGAGAAAAAAAAAGTACAAATTGGAACCTACCCCACCAGGAAGAGACCACCACATGACAGCCAAGTCAAAGCTCCTGACTCATACGAGAGACGTGTCACTATCATCTGGTTACATGAAGGGCAGCACATCTGAACTGGGCGGTCATGAAATACTATTGGTTGCTGCACATACACTGTCTGAACTGCAACTGAGAAGAGAAATATGTTGTTTATTCAATGGGTACATCAAGAAGAAGGATAGTTACTCAAACTCTGAACTAGAACCAGCTAGTACTTGGAAACATTTGAGGCTCAGAAGAATGAAATACACAACGACAAAGAAGAAACATCTCGGCACTTCCTAATGCAGAAATGCACTCTAAATCTCCAGAGTAAGGCTGGATTAAGAACTGCAGAAAGCCAAATGACATTACTGGCATTAATGCACACTGAAGGATTCACAAGAATTGATTCCTCTTATTCCTGTCAAAAATATTTTTGGAAGGTGAGGAATAGCTGGGAAATGCAATCTCTCATCTTCTGCACAGTACTTATTACATAGTTACCCTCATTAAAGTGAGGTACAGTGGAATTTGGGCCTTACTGGGATTATTCATTGGTGCAGGCTGTCCCATGTATGAGGGAGGGTTTATTCCCTTCCCATCTGGTTTCCATCCAGGTTCTGGGGCAGGATAGGGGTGAGGATAGCTCACATTTATTCCTGTTGTTTCCTCATAAGAAGGTGGTGCAGAAGGGACAGGGATGCTACTCGGAGCAGACATTTTATCTAAAACAAAACAGAGAGAAAATTATAATAAAATACATTATTTATTGAGGGAAAGTAACAACTAATGAGGCCCTATTCTGATGAAAAGCAGTAAGATAGGATTAATATGCACCTTTATCAGCATAAGATTTAATACAGTCAGATACAAATAACAGTCAGCAAATGTTAATCTTGATTTCATTGTTGTTGCTTCCTTCCCTCTTCTTTGTCACAGGGTAGTTTTTATACCTTTTTTTTTTTTTTTAACCACCAATTCCTCCTTTATAAATTAAAAATGCTACAACAGGGACATGAGGTATCTTTATAAGTATACTAAGCTACTTGACAGTTTCTCCAATTCTGCAAGAACAGTATTTCAGATCCTTCCATTCCCCTGAAAACTCAAATAGTATGACAGGCCACACAGTAATTGCCAACTAACATGAGCACGGCTTGTGGGGAAGTCCAAGTACTCAAAAATACCATTCATCTGTGCTGTGATTTGAACAAGAACAGGAAATTACATTGAAAGAAAAAGAACCCCCACAAAATTAAGTACATACAATTCAACTCAACACGCTTACAACTCTCAAATATGTCTAGAGTTGCCATTTTTGATGCTTACCAAAGTTTCAGTGAGTTTGTTAGTGCAGCTTTCCTCCACTACTTTTTATTTCATTACAGAGTAATAGTGTTTATCATTGCCTTTTCCCAAAGTAAAAAGAAATTAACATTTCAACACAGACTTTCTTTATTACTCCCAGCCTCTGCCCCCCTGCTTCTTTGCTGAACCATTTCTCATAACATCAATGCTGATTAAACATGTCCCTTTTTCTATACCTCCTAAGGGTTCACCATCAAAGAGCTCTCCAAGAACCACACTCCAGTACTACCTAGTACTACCCAGTACTACCTCAGGATCATCTAGTTCCAACCCCCTGCCTATGGCAGGGACACATTCCACTAGTACAGGTCACTCAAGGCCTCGTCCAACCTGGCCTTGAACACCTCCAGGGAGGGAGCAGCCACAACCTCCCTGGGCAACCTGTGCCAGTGTCTCACCACCCTCACTGGAAAGAACTTCCTCCTAACATCCAGTCTAAATCTACCCTCTTCCAGTTTAAGCCCATTGCCCCTTGGCAATTAACTATATTTTAACTATAATTAACTATATTAACTAGAATTAACCACACCAACTATACCATGAATAAAAGGAATAAGAGAAATCACTCTGGTGAGTGGGATGAAAAGAGAAAAAGAAAAAAAAAAATCAAGAAATACAAATAGCCACAGTAATATAGGATTACTTTCAATGCTTGTTGCTTTGCAAGCAGCGGCCTGCTGTGTATATGCTGTGTCTTGTGGTGCAAGATACCAGACATTCTAAGCTCACCTATTTTCTCCCACTGTTCACACCACATCTTGGGACACCACTGCATGATAATGAAAGGACTTGAATATGAACTTGGTAGTTGCATGCTTCAGAAAACTATTTACAAGGTTCACAGCCCAACTTCCTTCTTTACCTTATACAAAAATGACGCCTCCTCCCAAAACCAAAACAGAGAGGAATGTGGTTAGGTGCAGATGCAAGCTGAGTCAAAGTTAAACATTAAATGTTCAGACCTGGTTCAACTCTCAAAGACAACCAGTTAACAATCATTTCCTCACAAGCCACACGGTAGATTTTTAAAATCCAAGAATTCTGTAGGAAGTTGGCCACCCAATATAGGTAGTTACTACACAAAAGGATAGGGAAGAGTAAAGAATCAAAGCAAAGACAGTAACATTGTTCATGAAGATTTTTGTTGTCTTTATGGCATAGAGAACAAAAGGAAAAAATTAACCCAAACAAAACAACAACAAAAAAATCCAGTGTAAAACTTGACTAATCCTTGCAGTGTTCCTATTGCACTTGGGGAATTTAGTTCCTGAGTAAACATAAGATCAAAATATCTTTCACAGTGATTTTTGATAGTCACAGTAGAGGAAGAGTCAGTAGAGAACCAACCTACAACTGTTCTCCAATGACCTGGTGTAGAAGTTTCTCCACACAGTGGTCTGAATAATTCTGTTACTTCTAAGCTAGAATGATTACTTTATCAGAGAATTTATTATTCCAAAGCAAAGATAGTCATTGTGAAACTACATATCTACAACCACCTCCTCCCAGATTATCTCATTCCATTCTATTTACGTGTACGAGTGAAGTCCAGAATTAGTTTGCTTTTTCCAGTATACTGTAATGCTTAAAAGCACCAGTTTACACCCAACTGCATCAACAAGATTCATCCCCGTAAAGGATGCATCTAGTTTGTGCACAGATCTGGAACTCTTCCACTGTATATTCTGAAGAAAGGATCTTCTCATCACATTTACAGTCATTTTACGTAACAGGCACTTTGAGGTCAAAGTATTATGAATGTTTAAACTAACTCATGGAGTCCTACCTATTAGTAAGCTGCCTAATTAACCCCCTTTTTTGCTTTCATCTCCTAAAATCTGGCTTTTTGTACTGTTTAAAATGCACCTCTTTCCACGTATCATTCAACAAACACAATCACATTCTTCATTCAAAAGAATTGACCAGTTTGGCATCTATACTACAGAGAAGGATCCGGCAGATACGACCAGACCAGAAGCTGAATATAAACTGTCAGTGCCATTAAAATGGCAAACACCACGCAGGAACACATAGCAGAACCAGTACCTGTATGGCAGCTGAAGAAGTTCTGATGTTCTGGGAAAGCCCTCATGGGAGCACAGTATATAAGAAATACACAAGTGAAGAGATTCCAAAGAAAAGCACTAAAAGGCTAGAAAAGAAGAATTCTGAGGAAAAACCAAAGTTTCCTTAGTTCCAAAAAATCAGAGAGAGTAATGAAGACAGACAGCTAGCAATGAAAAAGAACTAAAGCTTTCTGAAGGAAAATCTTTTAAATAATAAACTTTTCCCTTTATCTATTATTAAGGCTATTTAAGTACTAGATAAATTGGCAAGAGAGTCATGGAGCATTTCCTCCTGAAAGCTCTAAGAGCAATTACACATCAAAAACTGCATATCATTCGGCATTAAGTGGATTAGGGAACACTCCTTTCAACTGTATTTGCCATTATTTCGACACTTGCTTCCTCTCAGGAACACTGTTTCAAAAGAGAGATACTGTATCTTCTGCATAAAGCAAGGCCTAATTCTGCACAAACTGCTTGCAAACCTATCTGCCACTTGAGCACATTTTAAGACTGAGAAGCTAAAAACCAGTTTCCTCTACTTAAACAAGAAACCAAACAAAAGCCAAAAAAACCCCAAAAAACCAACCAAACCCCACCACAGTTTTTAAGAGTGTCTGAGTATCAAACTTTTTCAAGCTCCAGGTGAGACAGTGAACTCATATAGCAGTAAGTATTAACCCACAGATTAGCAAGCACAGGGACTTTCCATAAAGGATTTTCGGCATTTATTTTAGATTAGGCAAAACCTAAGGTTGAGGGAAATAAACTGCACATTATACTTCCCTCTGCAATCTCTTAAGGGCACTAACAGACATTCTATAGTTTCCATTTGCACTTTACCCCCTGCAAATAGGTAGAGAATAGTTTATAACTTTAATCATAGTAAGCTTTATAGATACAGTCTTATAGAAAATACCACTGATACAAACATGCTGGGAAGAGAAACTAATGCTTAATGCCCTGCTACAAACAAAAGATTTTTATTACAAACCAACCCCACCCAAGTCATACAAAAAGTGATACAGAGTCATCAGCATCAATAAAGGATAGAGAAGACATGAAATTCTAACAGATTAAACTGCACTCAGGACATTGGAAACAGCAGCAATTTATTAACTGAAAGACACAAAAGCAAGCTGATGGCAACCTGAACTGAAGAAGTTTTGTCTTCTTAAAGCAGACTCTCAAATGCTGCTCCCAAATAATTAAAAAAGAAGGACTGTTCAGTGAAAGGTACCCAACTGCAAGAAAAGACAAAGGATGAGACAGGTAACAACCAAGTCAAATGGACATGACATGCTGATCACCAAAGTGGAAAAACATGGACTGGATGGGTGGACCACTCGCTGGATAAGAAATTGGCTGGATGGTCGCACGCAGAGAGTAGCAATCAATGGCACAATGTCCACTTGGAGACCAGTGACAAGTGACATCCCTCAGGGGTCAGTGCTGGGACCAGTGCTGTTTAACATCTTTGTCAGTGACATGGACAGAGGAATCAGTGCACCATCAGCAACTTCGCAGATGACACCAAGCTGTGTGGCACAGTCGACTTGCTAGAGGGCAGGGATCCATCCAGAGGGACCTGGACAGGCTGCAGAGGTGGGCCCAGGCCAACCTCATGAAATTCAACAAGGCCAAGTGCAAGGTCCTGCACCTGGGTAGGCACAATCCCAAGCACAAATACAGGCTGGGTGCTGAATGGCTGGAGAGCAGCCCTGAGGANCAATTGCTGTACTGTTACACCTCTTTTCAAAGACAGCTATAGAATCTAATGGTTCTTAGGTATATCTTCTGACTGGATTTAAATAGCATTGCTTTCAAATAATTCTCTATATTTCAACACACAAATAGCATTGCTTTCAAGTAATTACCTATATTTCAACACACATCTATGCAACAGATGATAATAGATGAGCACGATGAGACGAGGGGCAATGGGTTTAAACTGGCAGAGGGGAGATTTAGGCTGGATGTTAGGAGGAAGTTATTTACAGTGAGGGTGGTGAGACACTGGCACAGGTTGCCCAGGGAGGTTGTGGATGCTCCCCCCCAGAGATGTTCAAAGCCAGGTTGGACAAGGCCTTGAGTAACCCGTAGTAGAGGGAGGTGTCCCTGTCTATGGCAGGAGGGTGGAACTAGATGATCCTTGAGGTCCCTTGCAACCTCACCATTCTATGATTTTATGACTAAAATGTTATAAAGAGGGCATATACATGTAAAGCATTAGGCAACATTAAAGCTATCTCACACCAGGATATGCAAACACTGAATGACCAGCAAGCACACTAAATGCAAGACTAGGCCTGATACACAAGAAGTTTCTATTTACATCTGTAAGTTTCAGACCCAAATGCCATTAAAGCACAGAAAACTGAGCAGTTCTAGCTTCTCTTCCCAGACTCTCAGTACTCTTTTGCTTTGAGTCTTTAGAAGTGCATGTGGTAAGACAAAGACCAATGACTTCACCTACCCATCCCACATCATTCTTCTGTTCTTAAAAAAAACCCTCATATTCCAGGTGCACAACTGTAAAGTGGACATTGACTCATTGTGTGCCCAGCTACACTCAGCTTTGGGCAGATGAGTCACTAGACTCCAGAGAGGAACTGATACAGCAGCAAATGCACTAGCTCCCTCCTCCAGATTTTTCTTTCTGTTCCTTAGCTCGAGATGAAGAATCACAAGTACTTCAAGCTGCAGGCACTTAGCTCAGTTTCCTACATAAGCTTGCACTGGAACGACATTGGCACACGACATGTTCCTTTCTGCAGAGTTCAGCTGCTCTACATACAGAAGAAAGTCAATTTAAAAGTAGACAGAAGGCTGTTAAAACACATAGCATTGAGAAACTGCTCCATTCAAATGAAAACAGATCAATTATTTATCCTCTCTGAAGAGACCAGGAAGACAAATCAGGAATTCTACCAACAGAACAAAGCACAGAGAGTGCAATACAGCTATGTTGCTTTTAGAGCTGCATTAAAACCACATGAATTTCAGGGAATGGAAGCCTTTTAAAAACTGCTGAATACTTAGTAAAACTCAGGTGTGCAGCAGTTTTTACAGGAGTTTGAATTTTGAAAGGTGTATTTCAGCTAGTTCAAACATTCCACTCCCTTTTAAATTCCTAATCTCTAACTCCACGCAGCAATCTGAAACCAGAAGTATGGTCTGCATGTGCTGCGTACCCAGAACTTCCAATTTTAACATGGCAAGACAATTTTGCAGGCTGCACCTGAAAAAACACATGATACCTGACTAAACTTTCCTTTTACGTTGCTATTAGATAAAGTGCATTGTGAATGAGAAATTCTAAGATAAAACTCTGCCTCGAAACTAGCAGTGTGCTTAGCGGCACCTACACATTGCAGAAGGATTCAGCAGGTTTATATCCCATCTGACAACTGCCCAATAATGTTTATGTTATAATGGAGAAATTTATCCTTGATGCTATCCTTAAGCATATCAAGGACAATGGGGTCATTAGGAGCAGTCAACATGGTTTTACAAAGGGAAAGTAATGTTTGACCAACTTGGTAGCCTTTTATGAGGACATAACCAGGTGGATTGATGATGATAGAGCATTATTTTGATTTCAGTAAAGCATTTGACACTGTCTCCCACAGCATCCTTCTGGCTAAACCAAGGCAGTATGGTCTGGATGATCAGGTAGTGAGGTGGATTGGGAATTGGTTGAAGGAAAGAAGCCAGAGAGTTGTGGTCAATGGGATGGAGTCTAGTTGGAGGCCTGTAATGAGTGGGGTCCCACAGGGGTCAGTACTGGGACCGGTTTTGTTAAATATATTCATCAATGACCTGGAGGGCACAGAGTGTACTGTCAGCATGTTTGCTGATGACACCAAACTGGGTGGAGTGGCTGCCACAGCAGAAGGCTGTGTTGCCATTCCACGAGAGTTGGACAGGCTGGAGGGTTGGGCAGGAAGAAATGTAATGAAATTCAACAAGGACAAGTGTAGATGAAAGAACAACCCCAGGTATCAGTATAGGTTGGGGAGTAAGCTGCTGGAAGGCAGCAAAGGGGAAAAGGACTTGGGAGTTCTAGTTGATGGGAGGTTGACCATGAGCCAGCAATGTGCTCTCATAGCTGGGAGGGCCAATGCCATTCTGGGGTGCATTAGAAGGGCTGTGGCTAATAGGTTGAGAGAGGTTCTCCTGCCCCTCTACTCTGCCCTGGTGAGGCCACATCTGGAGTACTGTGTCCAGTTCTCAGCCCCCCAGTTCAAGGGGGACATAGAACTGCTTGAGAGTGTCCAGCGCAGCACCACAAAGATGATTAAGGGAATGGAACATCTCCCTTACATGAAGGGACTGAGGGAGTTGGGGCTCTTCAGCTTGGAGACATGGAGGAGACCAAGAGGCAACCTCATCAATGTTTATAAATACATAAAAGGTGAGTGCCAGGAGGATGGAGCCAGACTCTTCTCGGTGATGCCCAATGACAGGACAAGGGGCAATGGGTGGAAGCTGAGGCAAAGGAAGTTTCATTTAAACATGAGGAGGAACTTTTTCACTGTAGGAGACAGAACACTAAAACAGGCTGCCCAGAGGAGCTGTGGAGTCACCCTCTCTGGAGATATTCAAAACATGCCTGGACACGTTCCTATGTGACCTGGTATAGGTGATCCTGCTCTGGCAGGGGGCTTAGACTAGATGACCTAGATGTCCTTTCTAGTCCCTGACATTCTATGATTATTAAATAAAATACAGGCTATGACCTTGCAATTTGTCTCACCAACTCCTGCCTCTCAACCCTGCTGGTCTATTCCCACCCCAACCATCTTCTTCTGAATACAATGTCCTTAACTGCTCCAGCTTATTCTGAGCAGCCATGCACCTCAATTTGGAAGCATTACATAAAAAGGTCTCAAAGAGCAGAGTACAGCACAGTCTGCACTGGGCAGGGAGAGAAATGTGTTAAGAAAATTGAAAAAAAAAAAAAACAACAAAAAAAACCAAACAAACCAACCCCCTACAAAACCATGAACCTGAAATAAAAACAAACCAACCAACCAAGGACAAACAGAAGAAAACAACCAAACACCACCACACATACATAAATATCTTACTTACTTGAATTGTTGTACATTTGTTACACACAAGAGAAAATTGCTGGCCACGAACGACTGTGGTATCTGATTTCTTAAGTCCAGAAAAACACCGACTGAGAACACCAGCAGAATCTGTAGGCAACACAGAGAAGGGCAAAGAACAGATCTGTTGGAAGGAAGCAAGTACTATGACTGGACAGTATTTACTATGAGTAAACAAAAGCTACAGCAAATGAGTCAGATAACAGTGCAGACTTCCCCATCATGACCATTGCTGGCTGAAAATAACTCCGTAACAAGAACAGATGTAGGAAAACACACTTTGGAATAGAAACAATGGAATACAAAATCAAAGCGCCTTGAACAACCTCACCTAAGCAGGTCCTAAGCACACATCTGATCCAAATGTCCTCCAGAGATCTAACTTAAATGATTCTGTAATAACCCAGAAAACAGAAGTTAGATTATCATACTAGAAAAATAATACAATCCTTACTTTTGGTTTTATCCATACAGTAAAGCCTAAATATTAAGTTTTGTCGTAACTGCAACAAAAGATACCAGGCACAATGTAAACCAAACAACTTAATTAGCTTCAACAACTTCTCCACTGAGAACAATTCTCCAGAAAACTACCTTACTTCCAGGGCTCTCCCCATTGCTGGTAGCTTGATTGAGGTCAGAGAAGCACTAATTCATGCCAAGTACAGAGACTGGCAGAAACAATAGAAAATGTATGGTTATTAAATACTCCTTCTGACTCTAGCACTGCTGCACACCTAGCAGAATGCAGATTCTGGATCAGTATCTTGCTATCAAAAGGAAGCTGGGTTTCCTATATGGGTTTAAACTGGCAGAGGGGAGATTTAGACTGGATGTCAGGAGGAAGTTCTTTCCAGTGAGGGTGGTGAGACACTGGCACAGGTTGCCCAGGGAGGTTGTGGCTGCTCCCTCCCTCGAGGTGTTCAAGGCCAGGTTGGACGAGGCCTTGAGTGACTTGTAGTAGTGGAATGTGTCCCTGCCTATGGCAGGGAGTTGGAACTAGATGATCCTTGAGGTCCCTTCCGACCTTACCATTCTATGATTTTTATTGGTATATCTGACATTTTATTATTTTTTCTCCTTACTTCACTAGACATATCTATCTGAGAACAGGAATTTCAGATCACTTTAAGACAAGGTTGATTTTCTTACTTCTTCAAGAGATGCTCTAGAAACTCTTCTATCATGGTTCCACACTTTGTAGTAAGTTTTAGCTTTAACTCAATAACCAGCTTCTCTTGTATCTACCCCACCTTTTAATCAGTTACATATCCTGATGTTTATCTCATATACCTCCAGTACTTTGAACTGTAACTTTGAACTACAGTTCCTATCTAGTAAACCTCTGGTGGTCTTACAATGCCCACACTGCCTTCTCAGCTGTGATGGTTTGGGAGTTATCTGCCTCCCCCCCACCCCAACTTTGTAAAATCACCCAGACTAGACTCATCTGGCTGGAAGTTAAGGAATGAAGCTCTATTTACAGCTTAGCACAATATACAAGCATATATATATACAATATACATGAATATTTACAGAAATACACAAGGTAAAGGTAATACAGAAACACAATCCCCCTCCCAGAAATCAGAGTCCCCAGGAGAGGCTTGCCACCACCCTTTCACCCTCTCCGGACCCCTGTACCTTACCCCAGGGTTTGCCTTATGCGCAAGATGAGTTTGGAGGATCGGCCAGGGCGGTTAGAGGCAGAGTGGTTAGTGAGTTTACTCAGCAGAGAGGAGAAAGCAAAAAGCTAGAGAGCCCGAGACTCTGTGTCTTATCTATGCTTATGTTCTTAGTCTACATCTCAGCAAGCCTGTGAGTGAAATAGACGTCACCACTGTTTTCTTTTCACAGCCTGTAATGTAATTTTCTCCATTAAAATATTCCAATTAGCCTCAAACCAGCATATCGGAACTAATGTCTCTGTCCACATCAGCACTGCTGCCCTCCAAGATTATCTATCTTTTCCTTTTCACGCTGCACCTAGGAATAATCAGCTACCACTAAGCACTAGCTGAGTGAGCACAGAGCTCAGTTATGTAGCCAGTCACCCTCAGTGCCGCTGCAGCTGTAAAGAGCTGTCAATTCCTCTGCTGAGTCAGCTGCCAGTACTTACTTGCCTTGCTGTATATACCACCTAAACGTGTCTGCCTGCCAAAAAGAGAAAAGTAATCTAAAATTGTTGTTGGGTCCTGCTCTAGCAAGCTAATATTCAGCTTTTCCCTCATCATATAAAAATCTCTCCCTTAAACCCTCAGTCGGCTACAAGGACAAGGCTCTGTGGACACATATGTCCAGACTGCAAACCTCAAAGAAAATGTTATTTCTAAGCAACATAAAGTAATTCAGAATTCATGACTACTCCTCATCAACCAATCAAATCCTGTACATGTTGCCATGGTCATTTCTCAAAGTTTTAAAACAGACCTCAGATAGCATCTCTTGATTTACACTTTTTCTGGCCATGTCTCTTAAGACATAAATCTCTTGAGACCTGAAAAATGGTACAGAGAACTTTCCTGGTACAAAAAAACAACACGGGACAGGGAAGGGAAATTTATTTAAAAAAAAAAAAAAAATCATGCTTAAGTATTCAATTAGGGCTCCATCCACACAAAGTATGGCTGAGGTCCAGCACACAAGCTTCCCAACAATTACACAAGCCTCTTCCTGGAGCATAAAGTCTCCAGAATACTCCTTACACAACATAGCTTTCATCAGAATTTCATTGACGTCTATAAACATTTCTGTAAAGAACTTGTCACAAGTTTGTTCACTCTTCCAGGTTACATATGACTAATCTGCTGCACTGCAGGCATGGTAATACAATAGTAAACACTACTAATGTTTATGTATTTCGGTAAGTCCCATGGTTTCTCAGTAGACCAAGCAAAAATGCAGAGAGGTTTATTAGAAAGGAAACTGTGTACTCAGTCCAGTGTGGCTTTACAGTAGTTAAGTGCCCAGGACAAACACAGGAGCTAGTACAGAAGGACAGACGTGGCTACAGGTGCAGTGTGTACACTGTAACCTATCATCAGCTCCTTGCTCTTTCACAGAATTCTCATATACTGCATACTTGGAAAAACAAGGGAGAACAAGACAGCAGCCAAAGATGACTAGACTCAGGAAGTTTTTGTGATGATATTTGTGGTATCAAATATTCCACAGCCATATTTTTAAACCTCACTGACCTCTTGTTTTCTTTAGGGGGAAAAAAAATAAAACAACAAAAAAAAGTTTTCCTTGTGACTAAACTACACAGCTGAATGCTGATCAACTGCCCCCCAGTAAGAGTGTGCCAGACTGGGCTGGGGATGCACAACAAGGTGGGAGAAAACATACCCAGAACAGGTGATCCCAACAGATCAAAGGGATATTCTGCACTATATGACATCATGTTCAGTAATAAAACTATAAAGGAGGTTGGTGGAGCTGCCGCTGCTGGGGACTTGCTGAACATCATTCAGTTTTTGGTGAGCACTTGGTTTTGTTTGCATCATTTGTCTTTCCTGTGTTTTCTTCTCTGTTATTTTTTTTTTCATTACATTTACTATTATTTTAATTATTAAGCTGTTCTTATCTCAACCCACAAGTTTTTTCACTTTACCCTTCCAGTTCCCTTCCCTCCATTCCACTGTGGGCAGAGGGAATGAACAGTTATGTGGTGCTTAGTTGTCAGCTGAGGTTAAACCATGACAAACAGCTACTGAAGTCCATGCCCACCTGGTTTACTGAAAAGCAAGTTCTGAGAAATCACGACCTTTTCATAGATTTCACAATGGATTTCAGAGGTTAAAAGAAAGATTTCATGGATAATTGTAATGGCCGTCATGAACATTTCAAGTCCTGATATTTAACATACAATACATAGTTTTAAATGATATTGCATTTTTAATTTCTCATCACTGACTAGTTTTGGACAGCTGTTTCAGTTTAAAATTGATTGCTGTGCTCTTTTGCCCCCCACTGCCTTCCTTAAGACAAAGAGGTATCAGGTTTTTGCAGCACATGGCAGCATCCCTGGCATGGCAGGTACCCCTCCAATGTTTTAGTTTTCTGTTCTTTTCAGAGTTTGAAATCTAAAAAACACAGATAACATTTATCAAGTACTACAATGAATGGTATAAAACTAAAACCAAGTATCAGTCCCTCTACATTATCTATCAAAACAGAAATTCCTAGTAAAGAACAAGATGACATCAGGATTACAAAACGATCCCTTCAATATATTGAGGGTAACTACAGTAGCTGTAGAGGTAACTACAACTTCAGCATTTCAACTTACTTTTGCTAATGTCTCTTTACTTTAAATGTCAACTTTGAATCGGCATTTTGACTATTACTTCCTATAGCTAGTAAAAACAGGTCCCTCAGTCCTGGGCACTACTTGAAAATTAGCCAGGGTCAATAGAAAGAGAAGGTAATAGCCCACCACTCTGTCTGGTACAAAAAACACCCACCAAACCAAAACAAACAAACAAAAAAAAAAAAACAAAAAGCAAACAAACCAAACACACACTAAAGAAAAGAACTGCTTATAAATACATCTTTCCTGACTCAGCTTGGCCAAGTAAATATGTTGTCGCTCTTCCTTTACTCTTTCTCATGCTAGAATTTTACATGATTTCATCCCAGAAATTAAACAGTTCCTACACAGACTTCTTCACTAAAGGTCCTAAGCTGCTCTTCAACACCATAGCAGCTCCTTGCACACTGGAGTGTTAAGCCAGCCACTGATCAGCAGCACCTGGAATGAAACACAGGTCGAAGGCTAATTTTTTTTTTTTTTTTTTTTTTAAGCAATTGGGCAGGATATACAGGTTTATCAGAGTACTTTGAATTTTTTTTTCAGTACAAAGCATCAAGTCATAACTCTGCACTTGTTTGGGCCGGATATCCTGGTTATCAGAGCTCTAGGACAAAAACCCTGGAGGTTAAAGCCAGGCTGTATGGGGCTTTGAGCAACCTGGGCACCTCTAATATGAGGTGTCCCTGCCCATGGCAGGGGGGTTGGAACTGGATGATCTTTGAAGCCACTTCCAACCCTGACAGCTGTGTGACCTTCCTAGTTTACTAATCTACAGACGTTTCTCAGGCATTCGTGAAAGAATAAAACTCAAAAACTGCAGAAAAGACTTGGACCTATTCTGTAGTGAGACAACCAATGACATCTGCATCACACAATTTTATACTGGCAAAATAGAAACGGTACCACACCACGAGTTCTTGTTCCAAGCAAAGTTCCAGGCATTTACTAGGGTACTTCTACCAAGCAATCATCAACCTCAGAATCATCCCCTGAGTGGCCTCGACTCGGGTCCTGGTGAGGCCCGTGAACTCCTTCCCTGGGGCAGTGCCGTTTTCAAAGTAACTGCTGCTGCCGTGACGGTCAGGCTGTCCGTGAGGAAACGGACACCTTCCGCCGCAGCCTGGCTGCTACATGCAACAGTCGGGTTTCACTTCTCTCGCTGCGCACCACTCCGGCTCTGGCCCCACCCCCCACCCAGAGGGCATGAGCCACCATCCACGGCCTCTCCCGGGCCGTCTCCTGATCGTCACCCCGGGGTCCGGCACCGCACTGCTCAGGACCCCGTTGCGGCCCACAACACCCTGCTCTCCCCAGTGCCCCGGGCGCGGCGGGACCAACTCGAAAAGCAGAGGCAGCTCCCCCGGAGCCCCAGCCAGGACGGGGAGTTCCGACCCTGCCTGGCCCCCGCGGGAGACTTAGGAGCGGCGGCCTCGAAAGCGGCCCCAGCAGTAGAGCAAGACCCCCTCTCCTCCTAGCCCTACCAGCCGCGGGAGCGGGTCCGCGCGGATCCCATCCAACAGATTCGGGGCACCTTGCGTCGTCCGTAGCAGTCCCGCAGCCCTCACCGCTCCGCAGCGAGTGCCGGACAGCCCTCCGCCCCGCCGGGCTTGTCCCGTTCTCACCCTCACCCTAGTCTTCCTCCTCTCCCTCTCTCGAGGACGGCGAGCCAATGGAGGGCAGTCTGCCCCCAATTCTGGCACCGGGGCAGGCGCTGCTCGGAACGAGCTGTCTTCCCCGTTCCCACGACTTACCGGCAACGCCTTCCCCGTACCGAACTGGCGACTCTGAGTACTGGCGGAAACAAAAAAAAAAAAACGTCCATGGAAGTACAATCATGCCTGACGCAGATGGCCCCAACTCCCTTGCTCTGCCATACGGCCAACGAGAGCTGTCGGGGAGCTCGGCAGCTCGTACCCAGAGACTCAGCCATATTCCGCAAATTAAAACGAACGGGCTTCACCTTTCCGGTACTCAGCGTAGCCAGGTGCTACGTTTTCAGAACAGGAGAGTAAAACCCTTCTCTAATTCTGTCACTGAAATCAGGACTAGAACCCCTTACCGCTAGATTAGCACTAACGAACATTGCTTTATTACAAAGCTGCACAAGTTTGGCTGCTGGGGCATTCCCTGAAGTCTAGCACACCACGTTCCCGGCAGATACTCATACAACGAAATGCAGCTACACCTCATGTCAACAGCTACTAACCAACTATTGGGCAGTTTCTCTTAAATTCAGTATGGGGTGAGGGGTATGAGGTGTGGTTTCTAGTGGTCCTCATATGGTTGTATGTTAGATCATCCCTTTTTTTTTTTT
>VWYK01026413.1:1216-11753 GCA_013399775.1 Semnornis frantzii | reverse complement strand
TTTTTTAAATCAGGTCCTGAACCATACCAACTGGCCCTTCCTGGTTTTGAAGGGTGCTTTGTTAGTTAAGGGAAGATATATGTGGAGATTTGTCAATTAGGATGGAAAGACTCTTAGTTGTGGGTGACGAGATGTGGTTAAATTGCTGAGATGACACAAGCTGCCTGAGCGAATGAAATTTGTAACCTTTTTTTAAACAATTGTACAGTACCCCTTATCAAAGAGTCTTTAAAGTTGGAAAAAACCCTACAGTCATCAAGTCCAATAATCATCCTAACACCACCATGGTCACTAAACTATGTCTTGAAGTACCATGTCTGCATGTTTTTTTTAATGTCTCTAGGGATGGTGATTCTACTACCTCCATGGGCAGCCTGTTCCAATGCCTGACCACTCTTTTGGTGAAGGATTTTTTTCCTAATATCAAATCTATGCCCTCTGGTGCAACTTGAGGCCATTTCTGCTCCTATCACCAGTCTGTTCTCCCAGGTAACTAACCTCCACCTCACTACAACCTCTTCGTTTCAGGGAGCTGTAGAGAGCAATGAAGTCTCCCCTCAGACTCCTTTTCTCCAGATTAAACAACCCCATTTCCCTTAGCTGCTCCTCACCAGATCTGTTTTCCAGACCCTTCGCCAGCTTCACTGTCCTTCTCTGAACATGCTCCAGCACCTCAATGTTCTTTTTGTAGTGAGGGCCCCAAACTGAATGTAGTATTTGAGATGCAGCCTCAGCAGTGCCAAGTAGAGGGACATAATCACTTTCCTATTCATACTGGCCACACTATTCCTGATACAGGCCAGGATGCTGTTGGCCTTCTTGGCCAACTGAGCATACTGCTGGCTCATGCTCAGCCAGCTGCCAACCAAGATCAGTTATTTTGGACAACATGCAAGAAAACATAAAAGTATTACAGAAACCTTCAATAGATTTTTAACTAGTGTCTTTACATGCAACTGGATTCAGCCTTTGGAAACTATAGAGTGTGTCACTGCTTTCTCTATCCAACAAAACAACTCTGAGATAAGACAGAAGATCAATTACTGGCCTGAAAATAATTCAACAAGTCCTGCTGTACCTGCAGTAGTTCAGGTGAACCAGTTGGCAAGACCTGGTATTTAAGTGTTTTAATTCTGTTCAGACTGAAGAGAATCAGCAGCCCTTGAGGGTTTGGCAGGGACTGTGCATTAGGCCTTTTGGCTGAAAGCATCTAACACTTGCTAAAGTTCTATTTTTGTGTTTCAATCCATTCTTGGACCTCACCCTAAGTAACACATAGAAAACTTCAGTTCAAACTCATCCTGAAGACAGGATTCAGGTTTCACAGGACAAAAAAGGCTCTTATCCCAAGTGACAATAAGCCCAGTAGTGACCTCGTCATGAGCTCTCCAATCACAGCTCTGTGGACCCTCCTGCAGGTAACACTGCATGGGGCTTTCATCAGGTGTTGCAGCATGAGGGCCCTGGCAACATGAGTATTTCCTGTTCCTCCAGGGGAAGCATTGAGGGAGGAGTTGATTCAACAGTATTCAGTCTCCTTACTACAAGCTGGCAGTTGAACCTGAGAACTAGATTCGGAGGCGAGTACTTTTACATACATTACCAAGAAATCATATTATATATTATGATATTTTTCTCAGTGACAGAATATAAGCAAATTTGGTTTGGGTGCCCTGGTTTAACTAAAATTGGAATAATTGTTCTCTTTGTAACTAAATCCCCTTCCCTAGATAGCTCTGGACAGCGTAGGGGCTACAGGAGAGAGCCACGACTGAACGTATCTCCCAAGGTGAAATAAGGCATGATCTTCAACTGAAAGCCACCTTCTTCTGAGCATGATCTTCAACTGAAAGCCACTTTCTTCTGACTGCCATGTTCTCCCATGTTTTTTTGCTTACATCTAGTCAGTGGTGGCTAGTGACAGAGCTTATACTCCTCCTTGAGCACTCCAGTAACACTGTGCCTTTTGCCTAACTACCATTTCCACCCAATGTCCAAATACAGCAGGCAGTCAGCACCCATTTGCTGCTGCATTAGTGTATTTCCTCTCACTACGCCTCCTCCTTCCCATCTGTCTCACCACTCCCTAGTTCTCCCTTTTCCAGCCCTTGCCTGGCTGGCACTCAGTGAAAGAAGCTTTAGCTAGTCTGGAGCTGGCCAGGCCACTGCAGCACCCGTGAACAGCAGCTTACCAGCCTGCCTGGGTTAGGCAGGCTGAATGTCTGTACTGTGGGGCAAACCAAGTCCAGCTTCTCTATGGAGCTGCCTTTGTGGTGGGACCCACAGAAGGTATCTTTCTGCAGTAGACCAAGTGACTGGGTGGGGACTTGGGCAGCACCAATTCAAGAATGCTTGAGGAAACACCACTAGAAATTAAGATAGATCTTTGTTATCTCTCCCCACCTCCCCATGAGCTGTGTACCTGAAGATTACAAACATAAATTGTTTTATGGAAATTGTAAGAAAGGGCCATATAGCATTTCCAGAAGCTTCCATTATTGGGTAAGGAAAGCTCCACTCACGCCTTATTCAGAGCATGATGTGCTAGGCAGCCCTACCTGCTAAGTCTCTCTGTTAACATTTCTCCACCCTACCGAGTCATCAGCAGGGCTATTCACAGCATCATGGAACAGGAAATGTACACAAAATAGTGTATATTTGTCATTACACTAATGCATTGTATGCATTGTATTATGGAACACCAGTAGAGGTCAGTTTAGCTTAAAAAATGAACTCTAGATTTATTACGTACTGTAATATGCCCTCGAAGGGTAAAATAAGTAAAAATAAGTAAACCTTATCTGGCCTGGAAATCCCAGGACTTGCACATACAAAAATCAACGTGTTTTGTTTTGTTTTGGTTGGTTGGTTTTTGTATCTACTAATTTGTTGAGGCTGGAAAAGAGTTTCTATGAGTTTTGATCATTTCCTAGACACTTACAAAAATTGTGCCAGAATGCAGTACCAGACCAGTAATGAATGTACATGCCTAGATTTACAGAGAAGAGAATAAGTCAGGTAACCAGAGGATGGCATATGTTGGAAGCATCCTTAAAGATCATTTACTCTGGCTGATTCAAATTGCAAAGCAGAGAAAGAATCCAACACAGTTTGAACAGTTAGTACAAGCAAAATACAGCCAGTCATTTTGGTACTGCAATTGCCAGTCAATATTCTGAGCTACAATAAGAGCTAAAATTTAAGACATAACCAGTTTGCTTTTCACACTATTTTAAGAGGAACAAGTAAACTCTAGCATATGAAAAAAAAAAAAAGAAAAAGAAAAAAGAAAGACACCAAAAAGCAGTGCTGTCTAGAAGGAGAACACTTCCATATATTTTGGAAACCAGACTAAAAATCAGAAATTGTCATTTCTATGCAATTCACTGCTGCAAGCACCATTTGGATGAAGAAAACCTTCAAAGTCCCAAGGGCATGAACTTCCAGGTGGGGTCAATACTGATGAAGAAATAATTATTTACACTTACAACGTCAAGTGGTACTTAACCAAAATTTGACTGTGCAAGAAAGTAGAGCTTGTATGTTGATTAAAGCAGCACAATTTTTTCTAATTCTAAATCTTTTCTTCGAGCCTCAAAGTGAATTTAACACCTATGCGCTAAATTCTTTTTCAGGCAACTTTGTGTACAAGACTGACAAAAAGCTATAAAGCTGGAAAGGATTAATTATTTGAGTCAATATCTCTTTCTCTCATATCCTTTTACTCTGTTATCGGAAACTGTTCTGCTAGGTTGTTTCTGCTAAAGAATATGCACAGGTTTTTCTTTGTTTCTCCTTAATGAAATAATATTGATATGAGGACCAGTAATGTGAGTATTGGATCTTCTCAATTATTCAGTTTCTTCAAGTTTAGAAAATTACTGTGCCAAATCATGCATTGGTTTATAGTGGGAATGTATCAGATCCAAAAGAGCTTTTTAATCAAAGTGAGAAAAGTATAGGAAAAATAATATGTTTAGAGGACAAAGCTAGGAAAATTAATTTTAATGTCATATTTTTTCCATTTCAATAGTTAGGTGATGAGCAAGTAGAACAAACTGACTAAAGAAGTAAGTTATTTTACATATTTTGATTACTTCCAGACAACTTTGATGACTTTCTGGAAAATCTATTTAAGAGAAGACTAGATCATTCCAAGTCATGTGTCATCTGCATTATATAACATGGCCAACTAATCCCATCTAGTTTAGGAAGTAATGCACAAGTTAAAAACAAACCAACAAACAAAAAACCACAAATGAACAAAACAATCAGAAAACAACCTCCAACCAAAACAACACTACAAAACAGTAGTGCAACTTGCTATTATGTCATTCAATTTCTACTGACTTTGGTCAGTCTTTTCTTCTTTAAAACTGACCTGCATTTTAAACAATAATAAAATACACCTACCATCAGTGCCACCAGTGTGACTCAATACTCTGTTTTACAGGTCCAAAGGAAGACGTTCTGCTGCCTTTCTGGCTAACAACAGCTAATCTTCAAGGAAGATTATCTCTCTGACTAGCCAAGCAATCACGTGACATGACCTCTGAGGTTCTCACTTCATGTCAAGATACACTTCCCACATTTCAGTGCAAACTGCAAATTCACATTGCTCAAATGTCCTCAGAGCACTGGTAATACTTAGCTGTCATGAGCTGGGCACAGCTTGGCAAGATGACCTAAGCAGCTCCTTCATAGTAGACTGGAGCACAAAACCAGGAATTCTGGCTGTCAGAAAAGCCTCCTCGTTGGAGTGTTAGCTGTACTTAGACTCTAGAGATCTACAGAGAGGGAAGGTGTGAGTCTCTTTGAGACTGCCTGCTGACAAACAGGAAAAACACCTGTTAGCCCCAGTTAAGAATTAATGCCTCCTTAGTGAGGCACTATGGCTATATAAAGGTGGTATTTGCATATGTGCAAGTATTTGGTAGCCACAAAACCCAATTTGCATATCTCTAGTAAAATACTAACAGCACCTTCATTAGCACACAGTAATTATAGATATCCTGGCTAAGGTTAGAATCACTTTAAGAAATTTGATGAGTTTTTATACAATGCTTTTAATGGTTGGCACCTGCAGGGGTTTTGTTCAAGAAAGAAAAGAGTGTGATTGACTTGGTTTTTAAAATATTCTAATTTATGTTTGATCTAGGGCCTTCGTTTATAAAACAAAGACTAGGAGAGCATATTAGTTGATTTGGTAATACTAAGAAATAAAATCTGCTAAGTGTTTCATGAGCCAAGGTAAAAAAGGATAGGCAAGAGCTACATTTTGAAGGAATAGTATTAGCATGTATTAACTCTGTCTGCTCTGATTTAACACAATTAACTACAAAGCAGGGGAAAACAATTTCAACTTCTACATGGCCCTGTCCAAGCTTCTTGGGCAGAGGCGCAATAGCCAAAAGAACCACTTGAGCTTTAAGCTTTTGATGAGCTCAAGGTTAAGAGTTTCATTAGCTTCCAAACCCACTATTTAGTAGGTTCAGTGCTTTGTGACTGTACTGTGCAGACAGCTTCAGTTTTATTCTCTAAGCTACTATTAACAGTGAGTGCACACAAAAATGTCTGCAATAATTAAGTACTGCCATAACATACTTCATGTGCTACTATAGAAGCAGTAATCTCAAAATATTTCAGCACTAACAGTGCAATAATGAACAGGCATAGATAACACTGCTGTACTGCTTCTGCTTGGGTGAGCGCTGGCTATGTGCAGTTAACATTACAGGCATCAGGTTAATTGGAAAGGATGGTACAGTTTCAACAAGAGCAGACCCTGAGTTTCAAGGCTGCCAGGAAGTGGTTTACCTCAAATGCTGGTTTCCAAACGCTTGGCTTTTTGCAATGGTGATTTAGGAGTTAATAATATCAACTTAAATTATCCACAGATAAATTCACTGTGTGACAGAGGGGACAGAGGGAAAAAAAGCCAAGGAAGAGCCCAAAGACACCCTCCCTTTCACAAAGTACTCTGTGAAGATAAATACCCTATGAATATCACCATCATTGCTTAGGTTCATGGATCAAAAACACTATTGCTCCACATCAGTCTGGAACTGGTAGGGAAAAAAAAACACAAAAGAAACCCTCATGATATGACTTCAAGTGAGCCCTCAGACACAAACCCACCTTCTTTCTCAGTTCCCATTTTCTTCTTTTACATTTCCTCTTTTAATTCCACCCTCAAGGTGCTAGAAACTGATGGGACAAAAGACTCCCAAGTTTTGAACCTTCAAATTTTGCCTCACATCCCACATTCACAGCAACCACTTCAAACCACCACAGCAATCACAGACAATTCTACCTGGTGCTCTCCAATGAAACAGGTTTGAGGCTGAGCTGGTTGCTTTTGGTCTCTCTTTTGATGCTGCAGCTGCCCATTTACCACCATCTTGGCAGGCAGGGAACTCCTTACCTAGAGCCTATCCATGTGCTGGGCAGATGCATGGAGGTGGATTGCCCTGCCTCCACAGAGCAGGGTCAGAGGCTGCCCCTCTCCCACGAAGGCCAGCCCTTAGTTTAAGGCACCACAACTACTCCTAACACTGCCATCCTCTTGAAATTGCATTCTAAGCATGCACCCTCCTCACCATATGTCCTTTGCTTAGCATGACCATTAAGGAAAATATATTCCTTTCTTTTATCTGCAAGTTGGTGATTTACAGAGTAATATGCTTGTGGAAGATTGGAATATTCATGGATTTGTTCTGTTAAAAAGTAGCATATCAAGTCTGAAACTGCAAATGACTTTCCAATTGCAACTGGTTGACATAATTGCAAAATTAATGCAAACCTAAATATTAATAATTTACTGTCTTTCTTTTAGTATTACTTCCTTCTTAATTATCAACTCCCATAGTGTTCTCTCATTGTCATAACAGTTAGTAACAGCTGCCAGACTGCAAAACACTGTCATACCAGAGTAAAACATTTAAGTATGTAAATTATATCATCTACTCTAGAGAGCAACACAGCAGTGCTGTGTCAAGAGAGGTAACAATCCATTTATTTTTCCCAGAACACCTGGGACTTGATGTAAAGAATTACGGCACCAAACTTTTTTCTTTTTTCTTTTTTTTTTTTTTTTGCCAGTAATGGTTCTCATAGTATAAACAACCAAAAAAACCCCAGTTATCATAGAAAAGCTTCACACTTAAAAATGGCAGATCTGTTCTGATTAAGTCAGTCTTTATTTGATGGATTCTCTCATAATGCCAGCAGAAAACAGAGGAAAGTTGTGATTCTTCAACCATTCATTATTCAATTCCAGTTCCCTACTCCCTTGACAGGATACAGAAGGGATGTGATTTTTAAAATAAAACTGATTATTTTTCCTATAGACAGAACTGAAGCATAATTTCAGCTGCTGTGGAACCATTGCTTAATGAAGGAATGCAAAATCCCATCTTCTCATCTTTCCTCCAGAATAATGCCTGACCTGCTGTTTGGCCAGGCCATGATACTGTCTTGACTGTAAATGAGCTTTGCTGGCTCATGTTGTATCTGACCACTGAAAGCACAGATCTAAACCTTACATTTAAGTTTTCTTAAGTTGTTTTATTTAAGGCAGCAGCAGCCAGACTTATTTTGATCAACTACTTTGTTCCAACTCTGTAGGATCTAAAGTGAGGAAGGAATGAAACATCAGTCACTTGTGCATAATTCTGACGTAATAATCTCTCACATAGGTGTCACCTGGTCATCAGAATTATTACAGCCTAGTTGCAATATAGGCAAGAAATACAGAATTATATATTGAGATCTTATTATTAAAAATTCATAGTTATCCAATAAGGCCTCAAATATCCACTTCTCTGAAACTCTCATCTTGGCACATTATGTGCAGAGCTGGATGCTATTTTTTCCCTCCTGCTCCTCTCACTTCATGCTACAAACATGTGAACTTAGCAGTAGTAATATTTGCTGCAGTTCCGGCAACTGCAAAGTTGTTGCTACTGAATTCTACCTTGCTCTATAATCTCTGGCTAACTTATGTCACATGATTTAAGAGTAGCATTGACATAATGTTTAGTATTTGAATTCCCCACCTCTGGCAGGACTATCTTCATTAAAGGCACTTCAGCAAATCTCTCAAGTCCACAAATAAATTAAATGACCAGCAGTCTCAGCTAGAAAACTTAGTTCCTGTTCCAGAAACTTGTATATTACATATCATATCTTGTCACTTGATATTGCTTGTCTGCAGGAAGAAGCAGGCCAGGAAGCTTACTATCTGGGGACAAAATCAGCATGAGTGCCATGTAGCTACAGAGCCAAAACAGTGATAGCCTTGTGCCAATTAATGATGACTAATTATTGTGAAATGTAATCTTGATCATCTATTGCTGCATATTAAGAAAGCAGTTCACCAAATTTGCTGGCAGCCTTGGGTGACTCGTTACATATGTATGCCAAATGTTCAGGACACTCCTCAGTTGAAATGAACCCTCTGTCTTTTCCGACTAATCCCTCATGACAAGAAAGGCAATCATTAAACAACTGAATATCCTTACAGACAAAAACTATTGTTAAAAATAAGTGAACTAGAAACCCTCACACAACAGTTAAAAGCACTGGGATTTTGAGAGCTGGCTTATCTGCTGTATGCATAGATTCCACAAGTCTTGATTGTATGCACACAGCTTCCCCTGAATTTACCCTGCAGCAAAAAGCACGTGAGATTCTGCAAGTCTTGATTTATACACAGCTCCTTCTGAATTTACCCTGCGGCAAAATCATGTGATCTGTATCACAACCAGAACAGAATCTACAGTAACTAAAAATAAACTACTACTCTGCAAATTCATGGCTCACTTTAGTCTAGTTCATAAATAAGTTTTTTAGCTGGTCAGCAATCAGATCCTTATTATTACCACAATGTGCACGGCCTCATTAATTGTCATATGAGTAGATGATGTCAGTATCAAATACTTGCAATACTTGGTTTTGGACCCAGTCCGTAATAAGTCATGAGTTCTCTTAACTGTCTTATGACTCCCACATTTGTATGGGGCAGAACTGTAGAACCATCTGACCCAGCTGCCTTGTCTCGATAGCTTTCACAACTTCAGAGATACTGGGAGATATATCAGATGCTGCTTACACCACTGTAGCACTAATTCCCACTATTCATGTTACTCATAAGCTTGCCTTATTTAAAATTTTAGAAGAAACAAGCAGTAGGCTATCTCTAAAGGACTTTTACAAGACAGGATCTGTTGATATCTAATCTCTGCATGAAAAGGGAAATTATCTCATTCGGCAAGCATACTGTTTTGACAAATGTTAAAGGGTTTAGAGCCTTCCCTGGAAAACAAATTGTACTGGCTTTTGGAATGGAATTTTTAGTCACTGAACTAGATGATCTTGAAGGTCTCTTAGAACCAAATATATTCTGTGATTCTGTAAAGAATGACTTGTCACTTGATTTCTACCAAGAAAGGATCAAACTAGTAAGGGTCAATAAAGAGTATGGGTACCTTAGTTTCGCATAAAAAATTATCTGTATGAATTGATTGTCTCTCATAAGACATGTTTTCTTTCATTTTCAAAGCAAGGAAATATCTAAAATTAATTTTTTATTATCGCCATGTAACAATATACTGCTTTGACAAACATTCATCGGAATTATTTTTGATTTGTTCACAGGTGAACATAATTCTAGGTCATTGATTTAAATTTATTTAAGGAGAAATCTGGGGGAGGGGAGGAGAAAGGTTGATAGTTTCACAAGTAGTGACAAGTGATTCATATCCTAGCAAAAGAAATTCAGCTTCCTCAAAAGTAAGGTAACCAAGAAAACTCAAGTATCTCCAATTACAAAATCAGCACCCAAGAAGGGGGATTGTTTGCATTGAACTACAAATGTGTACTATTTCACATATTGCACACAGAGTATTATGATCTTTAAATATTTGCCTCAAGGATTCAGAGATAATGTGACATGTCCACAAGATGGCATACACTGTGTCCAAAAGGAACCGACACAGCAAAATGCTTTGTAACGTCTGTGGGACGAAAAAGATTTCAGTGTAATTATGCTCCTTTGTTTCATTATCCTTCTAGACAAACACAGAAGAAAATCTGCCTGTAATTACTTTCATGAGTTGCTTATATAATGTAAAAATCTGCTTGTCTCAGAGGTAAGCAGAGCCTTCAGTTCACATGGAAAACAGAAAATGTCTGTCATCCAGAGCAACTAGTTTTTCTCTTTGAGATTTTAAGTGTCTGTAACCAAGTTAAGTCATACACACAAGAGCTAAAGGCATTGTAAAGTGAAGGATTATAACCTCACCAAACAGGTGGCTTTACTGGAGTCTCTCTCACTGCTTAGGAGAAGCAAGCAATAGGGTGAAGAGAAGGAGCTTAGGGCTCTGAAAGGACTCAACAAACCCTGAAAAATCAGAATGAGGATGTGCTTCATAGGAAGATGAAACTAAGAACAATCTAAAAGAACTTGTCCATACATACCTAATAACCAAGAAGGCATCAAATTCTCAGAGCTCTTCAGTAGAGTCTATTCAGGTTA
>VWYK01026412.1:0-13118 GCA_013399775.1 Semnornis frantzii | reverse complement strand
ATTCTATATGTTGAACATGCAAGCCTTGCTGAGTTGTGGCAGCATTTCTCACTTGAATGAAGCTTTTCTGCCACCTCTTACCTACTTTCTTGTGGTCATGAAGAGCAGGTGTAGAGAATACAGAGAGGAGGTTGGATTGAGCACACTGAGTTGCACCATAACCTCAAAGTTACTTCATGCTCAGCAGGGCACAAGGTTGCACAAGGACTTACATATGAAAATAACCTTATTTGGTCAATTTTCTGTCCTAACAGATGGGAGCTACCAGTTTAGAATAGTTAGAGGTAGAGACAGCTCTTCTGCTTGTCCCTATACATGGTGGTCAGCAGTTTTCTACATCAGGCATTTGCATCCAGGCTGCAGTGTTTGACAGCTACTGATGGATTTGTCCTTTACTGATTTGTCTCACCTTATTTTAAATCTGTTGATGCAATTTGCCCTGCATGCATGGCCCTGTCTCTTTTCTCTCTTCATTTTGTGCTTCCAAGGCCTCAAATTCCACAAAGCTGTGACTAAAGATCCCCCTTATTTCCATACCACTCAGTACAGAATCATAACATCATGGAATGGTTCAGGCTGAAGGGACCTTTAAAGGTCATCTAGTCCAAGCCTCCTGCAGTCAGCAGGAACATCTGGCAAGTAGAACAGGTTGCTCAGAACAGCCTGACCTGGAATGGTGCCACGGATGGGACATCTACCAGCTCTCTGGGCCACCTGAGACAGGGTCTCCCCACCTTTAGTGTGAAAAGTATTTCTTCCCTCTAGTCTAAGTCTTTCCTTCTTTAATTTAAACCCATCACCCTTGTCCTATCAGAAGGTTAATGGTTTGTCTCCTCAGATTGGAGGAATGGAGGTATTGGAGATGGTAGTGAGAGAAGGACAGTGGGTGAGATCCTGGGCGACCAGGAGTGTTAAAGTAGATGATCACCACAACAGGCCCTGCTCAAAAGTCTGTCCCCAGCTTTCTGATCAACCCCTTCAACCACTGAAAGGCCACCAAAATATCTCCCTGGAGCCTTCTCTTCCCGAGGTTGAACAAGCCCAACTCGGCCTCTCAGTGGAGTGGTTCCAGTCCTCCCATCATTGCCAAGGCCTCCTCTGTATCTTATCATAGAATCATAGAATGGTAAGGTTGGAAGGGACCTCAAGGATCATCTAGTTCCAACCCCCTGCCATAGACAGGGACACCTCCCACTAGTACAGGTCACTCAAGGCCTCATCCAACCTGGCCTTGAACACCACCAGGGAGGTTGTGGAGNCAATAATTCCTCCCCAGCCTTCCTGTAGCCCCCTTCAGATACTGGAAGGCCACTCCAAGGTCTCCTGGAAGCCTTCTTTTCTCCAGGCTGAAGTGCCCCAAATCTTACAGATACTTTTCATGCCAGTATCTCCAGACTCATCTCTTTCCCAACCCAAGGAATCCAGACCCCCTCCAAAGCAGTTGCTTCTCCACCAGCAGTAGCTCCCAACTGTTCTGAGGTTCTGCAGCCCATCCCTCAGCACCTCTAAAAGTGAAGCCACTCATTTGGCTGCCTGGGGATAGCCAGATTAAAAAAAAAAAAAAAAAAAAAAACACCAAAAAAAAAAAAAAAAAAAGTTGGCACAGGGAAGTGGTAATGATTTTAGCAAGGCCATCCCAGGTTATTTTTGGACCAGGTGTTGAGATTGTTTGTCAAGCAGGAAGTTCTGCCAAGCCAAATCCAAACATCTCTAATATCATCCGTGCATCTGTGCTGCAAAGTAAATGCTCCTCTGGGTTTCTTTTAACCTTTGACAGTCAGAATGGAAAGATCACCTAGGGCAGTGTTGTCTGAAGATCAGAAGATCCCAAGGAAGAGAATGAGATGCAAAGGAAAAAGTGATATTGAACAGTTAGAAGTGCTCCAGCAGCTGATGGATCCAAAGCTCCTCCTCTATGGTTTCCAGCTGTAGGTGTCTGCCCTGTCCTGCCTACTGTCCCTTAACGTGAAGGCTGAGCCACACAGCACACTGCTCAATCCTCTGCCCTTAAAGAATGTTCAGCCTGGCTGACACATTAAAATGTATCACAGAATCCCAGCATGGTGGAGGTTAGAAGGGACCTCTGTGGATCATGCAGTCTAAGCCTCTGCCAAAACAGGGGCACCCACAGCAGCTTGCCCAGCATCACAATGCCCAGGGGGCTTTGGAATCTCTCCACATAAGCAGACTCCACAGCCTCTCTGGGCAGCCTGGGACAGACCTCCAGCACCTTCACACCAGAGAAGTTTCTCCTCCTGTTCAGGTGGAACCTCCTGGGTTCCAGTTTGTGCCCATTGCCCCTTCTCCTGTCCCTGGGCACCACTGACAAGAGTCTGGCCCCAGGTTCCTGCCTCCTACCCTTTTTGTCTTGCCTCTCAGGCTGCTCTTTTCCAGGCTCAACAGCCCCAGGGCTCTCAGCCTTTCCTCCTCCCAGAGATGCTCCAGGCCCCTCAACATCTCTGTAGCCTCCTCTGGACTCTCTCCAGCAGTTCCCTGTCTCTCTTGGACTGAGGAGCCCAGAACTGACCTCAGTACTTCATGTGCATCTTCACCTCACTCAGGTGATTCATCCCTTGAACGCTTTGCCCCCCACCTTCCTTTGCTCATGCTCTGAAGGTAGAGCAGATTCCGATCCCTACCATTCTATGCAATGCTCGAGGTCTTAGTCTGGCCCTTATAAATACAAACCAAGCCCTCCAGCTTTGGTGGAATCTCCTGGGGTTTGTGCACATACAAATGACAGCAGGATCTGACCTGGGGCTTTTATGTTTCCAGTGAAAGAGTTCAAATGTGGGATGCTGCCTGAAATGTGGACAGGCCAAACATCTGGAGAGGGGTGGCTTTGTTTTGTGTGAACATTAAAGTGGTATTCAAACCAACTCCCACTTCTGAAGGATTTTTAGCATGGATTTTTTTTTTCCTCCCCCCAAGGACATAAAACACTAACTTCTGTTTTACTCAGAATCTCCCTTATCAGATGGAGCTACCCATCTGCATGTCCAGTACCACACCAGCTGCTCAAACATCCACCAGTTCCTCTCCAGAGGAGCACAGTGGGAAGCTGAAGCTCAGATGACTTCTAAGCTGGATTTCATTAACCCTCGTTATGTCATTTGTAGTAATTCTTGCTGGAGAACCTCTTAGCCTGCAGCTGCTTTAGCTTCACTTGCTTTCCAAAATTAATTTAACTCCAAATGAGCGAAGGGACCTTCATTATGAAGAGCAGCAAGTTTGAGGTGTACAATGAAATGTCACAGAATCACAGAAACCATGCAGGTTGGCAAAGCCCCTCAGGAGCACCAAGTCCAACCTAGAACCCTACTCTACAAGAGTAAACCATAGCCCCAAACACCACATCCAAACCACCCTTAAACACACCCAGGGTGGGTGACTCCACCACCTCCCTGGGCAGCTCATTCCAGTCCCTGACCACTCTCTCTGTGAAAAACTTTTTCCTAATGTCCAATCTAAACCTCCCCAGCCTCAGCTTGAGGCCATGTCATAAGCCCCCTTCAGCTCAGCCTTCAGGGAGACTGAAGTGAGTTGCTACTTCCATGGGCAGGTTCTAGAACCTATCAACAGGTTTCCTCCTCATCTGAAGGTCACTACTGGCTTTAGGTTCTGGACTTTAGGTGCTGGTCTATGTCCAGAGAAGGGCAACTAAGCCAACTAAGTCTAGAGCACAAGGCTTGTGGGGAGCAGCTGAGGGTCCTGGGGTTGTTTAGTTTGGAGAAAAGGAGGCTGAGGGGAGACCTTCTGGCTCTCTGCAACTCCCTTAAAGGAGGTTAGATCCAGGTGGGCAGTGGTCTGTTCTCCCAAGGAACAAGAACAGAGACATGAGGAAATGTCTTCAAGTTGCCCCAAGGGAGGTTTAGGTTGAGAGTGAGGAACAATTTCTTTCCCAAAACAATTGTCAAGGCCTGTAAGTGGTGGAGTCCCCATCCCTGGAGGTGTTTCAAAGCTGTGGAGATGTGGTGCTGAGGGCCATGGTTTGGTGATGTCCTGACAGTGCTGGGTTAAGGGTTGGACTTGATGGTCTCAGAGCTCTCTTCCAACCAAAGATACTCTGTGATTCAGTCTTAGGTTGACAGTTGGACTCGGTGATCTTAGAAGTCTTTTCCAACTGAAACAATTCTGTGATCCTGTGATGTGAGCGGTGGCAGCCTGAGCTTTATCTGGCACATACACAGAGGATTCCAAGTGGCAATCATGTTGGAGGTGTTGCCGGAGTCACTCATTGCTGAGATAGAGAGCAGAGCCAGTGGAGGAAGCAGCTGATGCAGAGGAGATTTTGCATTCAGATCACCTGCATGATCTGGGACATTTAAGCCCTACCGCTCTTGACATGTTGAGGTTTAACCTCATTTCTCCTCCTGACTGCAGGTGGATGCTGATGATGTCATCACCAAAGAGGAGCAGATCTTCCTCCTGCTAAAAGCCAAGGGAAAGTGCGAACGACACCTGAAGGCCAAGGTGCCCAAAGTGCATGGTGAGTGTTGCCACAGCAGCCCAGCCCTGCCCCTCAGCCCTCAGAGACAACTCAGACCGTGTGAGGGAGGCAGCTGAAGAAGGCCTGTCTATGCTGGGGTTTCAGGTTAGGCTGATGGGGAAGGTGCTCCAGCACAAGGTGTCAGGAAGCAAAGTTGTCACAGCCTCTTTCTCCTACCCCAAGGGGGCATGAGGATGCAGGGCTGATGGTCGGGGGGCTTACAGCATACCCAAAGCCCAAGCAATGCACGGGAGGGAGTGTGGCAAAGTAGGCCATAGATGTGGTGCTGAGAGACATAGTTTAGCACCAGGGTTGGAGAGCAGAGATAGAGACCAGTTTGGCTCCATGATCTTCAAAGTGTTTTTCAACCAAAATGATCCTATGGCAGACAGCATCACCCAAGTTCTCTCAAGATCCTTTGAGGATGGCACCAGCAATGTGGAAAACAAAGCATCCTTCCAACACCAAACACCCTTCCAACATCCCTTCTTTGCCTCCCTCTGACATATTCCATGTTCTCCTCAAATGGGCCCAAGCTTAGCTAAGCCTCTTTCTTCCACTTGCTTTCTATTTTGGGCTACAAAATCACTCCCAGATGTAGGGCTGGAGGGAAAAGGAAGGGAGAAAGCTCTCTCATGTGGGTTAGCAAAGTAATCATCCCCCACTGGTTTCTTTCATCATTTTCACATGTGTGAATTATTGGCACTGGAGCCCTGTGCTGAGGCTGCACCCTGCACCCACCAGCTAATCTTGGGTGGGCATCCTGTCCCACCTACCTCTATTGCCTGAAAAGGGACAAGCCAAAATGCTTCCACCTTCACCACTGCATCTCAGATCTCTCTCTTCCCATAGCCGGCACTGTGGGAGGACCTGGAGACAAAACCAGCAGAGAGGAAAGGTCCCCACTGCCAGCTGTGGTTTTAGAGCAGAGTTGCTTGCCCACCCAGTGTCCTTCTCCTGTTGGAAATGACAGCAAGGGGCCCGACAAAGCCCAGCTTTCATTTTTATTGCAGGCCTCCAGCTTCACGTCAGCCAAAACCTCAAGCCACATCCTCTGTTACTTCTTTGTCCTGTTCACCCGGTGCCCAATTAACACCTCATTAAAAAGCATCTATGCAAAAGGCATTTCCTCCCCTTGTACCGGAGACCACCTGCCTACCTTGGGATCTGCTGATATCAACCAGCTGCTCTTGCTCCTCAAACCTACTTTCCAACTCTTTCTTTTAATGAGGTGACCGTTGAGGCCAGGTCTCCTTCTTTAACTGTGAGCAGAGGCTTTGGGAGATGCGTGTGACTGAGAAGAAGACTTGCAGCTCTTTGCCATGCTAAGAGGCATGGTTTAGCACCAGGCTTACTAGAGTTAGATAATGGTTGGACTCAATCTCAGAGGTCTTTTCCAGCCAAAATGAGTGTGTGGGCAGTTTGGCAGAGCCAAGAAATCAAGTCACATGGCTTGGCAAATGTGCCCATGGTCCTGTTTTGAGACCTGGTTCTACCACCATTGGCTCAGCCACTGACTGGGGCAGAAAGAAACTAAGAATTTCAAGAAATCCTTTACAGTGAGGGTAATGAGACACTGGAAGGGGCTGCCCAGAGGGGTTGTGAATGCCCCCACCCTGGAGGTGCTCAAGACCGCGCTGGACAGGATGGGTCCAGATTCTTGTCAGTGGTGCTCAGGGACAGCACAAGGGGCAATGGGCACAAACTGGAACCTAGAAAGTGCCATCTAAACAGGAGGAAAAAATTCTTTGGTGTGAGGGTGCTGGAGCTCTGTTTCACAGAGAGGTTGTGGACTCTCCCTGTGTGGAGAGACTCCAACCCCCCCCGGGCATTGTGATGCTGTGCAAGCTGCTGTGGGTGCCCCTGCTTTAGCAGGGGGGTTGGACTGGATGATCTCCAGAGGTCCCTTCCAAACCCTCCCATGCTGGCATTCTGTGACTGTGGGGTTTTTGTTTTAGACTAGATGCCCTCAGAGCCGTGGAATGCCAGTGTTGCAGTTTATGGACAGGCTGACTCCATGTCCATTTTGCACTGGCTACTCCATGCTGCAAGACTTGAAAGAGATGGATCATTTTAGACCCTGTTTTGGTGTCAGGGGGTGACAGAACAAAGGGCTGTCATCTGCACTCTCTTAGCTGTAATGCAATCAATTGCTTGGCTAAGGGTCCAAAGCTTTGTTTTTGCACAAAGGCTTCAGAGCCCGAGGTGAAAAGTGATTAGGTGCAATCTTCTCAACTTTGATAACACAGAATCTGGAGCATGATTCTATTCTTTTCAATCACCCAAGGACATCTGGGTCCATGTCCTTCTCAGACAGATGGAGAATCTCATACCATTGCCTCTCCCCTCACAACAGACCCAAATGAAGCACCCTGAGAAGGGCACCCTGCTCTTCACAATTGGGGTACCCCCACTTGCAGGCAATATTCATGGGGGCAAAATGATTGTGACTTGGAGCAATAGAAATGCTTATTGGCTAACCCCAAGCCTTCAGGCAGTGTCTTGTGGTATCACTCAAAGCATTACTGAAGAGCATCCCCCTGGGTGACAAGAGGATTCTTCTAACTGCCATGGAGGACTTGGGTTGTGTTCCACCCCACCAGCTCCCCTATCTTTCTTATCCTTGGATTTTTGTGGGTAGTTGTCCCTCATGATGGGTTTGCATTTTGGCCCTGGGAGGCTTAGCCTTTCCTGGAAGGAAAACAAATCACTCTAGGAAGGTGGAGAGCTGTGCCCAGGGCCATTTGACCATCTATTTGATGGCAACCCACAGTGCTGATGTGCCACTACATCTACACCAAATCCCCACATTAGATGCTCAGAGGACTTCGTCTTTTTGCAAGCCAGCCTTGCTCCTTTCTGTCTTGACAGCTTCCAGTGACTTTTGAAACCAAACCTGGAGACTCAACTTCTTCCCCTGGATCTTACTTTGATTTCCAGGGGAGGGCTGGGTAATTTGTGCCCTTTGCATGAAGAATTTTGTGTTTCACTGCATCTGAAAATGCCAGCCAAGAGTTGGCTCTCACCTGCCCAACCTTACAATCTGCACCTAGAGCCTGTACCCTCCTGGGACCACTGCAGTAGCCTTCAGCACATCCCTGACTGCAGGACAACCCTGCAGACAGCCCAGTGGTGTGGGATGTTTGGGAAAGGAGGAAGTTCCTACTTAAAATCCATGACCCAAGTCAACAAGGAGAGGCTTGCACTGAGAGTCCCATCTCTCCAGGGAAGCTCTTAACCACAGAGGTCACAGCAAAAGAGGCCTTTGACCCCATGGCTGGGTTAGAGCTGCTGTGCACCGGATGCTTGAACTCTGCAAGATGTGAAGATGTTGTGCAGCCTGAGGTCTGCTTTTCACATCTCTGCTCTGGGCTTTTGCCCTGCATCCCTCAACAATCATTGTTATACCTTATGGATGGAATCGTAGAATCATAGAATCAGCCAGGTTGGAAGGGACCTCCAAGCTCATCCAGCCCAACCTATCGCCCAGCCCTAGCCAATCAACCAGACCAAGGCACTAAGTGCCCCATCCAGGCTTTGCTTCAACACCTCCAGGGACAGTGACTCCACCACCTCCCTGGGCAGCCCATTCCAATGCCAATCACTCTGTCAACAATTTCCTCCTAACATCCAGCCTAGACCTCCCCTAGCACAACTTGAGACTCTGTTCCCTGTTCTGTTGCTGGTTGCCTGGGAGAAGAGCCCAACCCCACCTGGCTACAACCTCCTTTCAGGTAGTTGTAGACAGCAATGAGATCTGCCCTGAGCCTCCTCTTCTGCAGGCTGCACACCCCCAGCTGCCTCAGCCTCTCCTCACAGGGCTGTGCTCCAGGCCCCTCACAACCTTGCTGCCCTTCTCTGGACACCTTCCAGTACCTCAACATCTCTCTTGAATTGAGGGGCCCAGAACTGGACACAGGACTCAAGGAGTGGCCTGACCAGCGCTGAGTACATGGGCAGAAGAAGTGGACTTTGGGAGATGCATCCTTTGTAATGGACATACAGGGTTACTTCCCTCTTGTAGCTCTCTAAACCACAATAAATGGATGTGTGGACTTCTGCAGACAGCTTCTGTTTCTTCAAGAAGCCTTCTGAGGACCTCTTCCTGCACACCAACTCTCATCAACACTTGGACTTCAAGCCTGGCTTTGACCCAGGCTGTGTAAAGCCCTGTTTTTCTGCCAGCTCAGAGATAGCCAGATGAAAGCTATGAGGCAGCAGCACTCACGTCTCTTATGTCAGAGAAGGAGAAGATGGGTCTCATGGACTCCTCACTGCATGTCACGTCTTGAACTGATTCTACATGACACCTCCACAGCCAACAGAAGGACTTCAGCACCAGGTTACAGGCTTGATAAGACAGCTTGGCTAAACAGCTTGTCAGAACTCAGCTATGGTGATGGAGTGCTAAGGACTGGTGTGTACACAGAGGCCAGTTTTGTCACCAAAAAACATGACCTCATTTGCTATTTCAGATCCCCTTCCTCATGCAAGTAGGAGCAGGGTAAATGATGCAGCTAATTGACTTAAGAAGGAGGAGGTTTGTTTTTCGTCTGGCTCAGCTTCCTCATCTGCTTCATCAGGCAGCCACGTAAACAAGAGAGAAAGGAGCAGTGCCAGGAAAGAAAGGTGCTGGTGCAGGAAGAACTCCTGGTGTTACCTGTGAACATCTGAGGTTTTGAAATCCCAAGCTGGCTAATCCCCTTTGCTTTCTCTCCACACTCCCAAGCAGCCTCACTTCATACTGAGAGGTGTAAACATGACTTTAGTGCTATCCTGCCTGTCCTGTGCCTGTCCTTGTGCACCAGAAATTACCAGACCCCTTCCACCAAGGACTGGTTGGGTCCTGGTGGGATTTCAGCCCAGTGTTGCATCACTCCACTCCATAACCACCACTGAGCTGTGTTTCCAGAAGCAGTGAGGGACTTCAGAGCACCTTGACTGTTTTTTTATTTTTTAATTTTTTATTTTTCAGCCTATTTTTTGGGTAGAAATCTCCTGTAGGCTGGTGTGAAGGTCTGGTAGGACTGCAGTCCTCATTCCTAGGAGCTGACGCAAAGGGATATTCAACACCTCACCTCCCATCTCAAAGGAGAGTCTGTGGCAGAGCCAGGATTTGGATTCTCATCTCCTTCCTCTTCGGCCAGGGCACAGGCCACAAACCACATTTCCTTTTGTCCTGGAATTCAAGGTGAAGGCCACAAGGATTTAAATCCAGGTGGAGAGAAATGGGTGAAAATCTTTGGACTAAACCCACTTGACCAAAACTCAAAACTCTTCATCATTGCTCTCCCTTTAAAGCCTCTGGTTTTGTTTTGAAAGAAGGAAATCACAGTTGAAGCTTCCTCCAGAGCAATGACTACCTGGGTTCTCCTCCTCTTCTTGTCTCATCACTAAGGTGCTCTTCACAGCTCAGTTCTTCTCCTGGTATAAACTGGAAGATTCCCATTTAGCTTTGTGAGGGCATTGACTTATCTCAGGTTCACAGAATCCCAGCATGGGATGGATTGGAAGAGACCTCTGAAGATCATCCAGACAAATTCCCCCTGCTAAAGCAGGGGCACCCACAGCAGCTTGCCCAGCATCACAATGCCCAGGGTAGGTTGGAATCTCTTCACGCAAGGAGACTCCACCACCTCTCTGGGCAGCCTGGGACAGGGCTCCAGCACCCTCACACCCTTACATCTCATGTTCAGATAGCACCTCTTGGGTTCCAGTTTGTGCCTGTTACCCCTTCTAGCCTTTCTTCACCAATAATCATAGAACCATAAAGGCTGGGAAAGACAAGCTGACCTGGAGTGGTTCCAGGGTTGGGGACTCTACCTGCTTCCCCACCAACCCTAGCCAGTGTTCCACCAGCCTCATAGTAAAGAACATCTTCCTAATGTCCAATCTAAACATACCCTTCTTTAGCTTAAAACCAAAGAACAGAATAATTGTGATTCAAAATGACCTTCAGGCTTATTGAGTCCAACCTTTAACCTAACTCAGAGTTCCACGAGCCTCATAGTAAAGAACATCTTGCTAATGTCCAATCTAAACCTACCCTTCTTTAGCTTAAAACCAAAGGGCTGAGGCAGTTCACAAATCCCTGTCTCAGGATCTGAGTAGTATTCAAGGCCAGGTTGAATAAGGCTGTAGGAAATAGAAATTTCATCATTTCATTCCTTATGGAAAGTAATGAAACATTAGAATCATAGAATTCACAGAATGGGTTGGGTTGGGAGGGACTTACAAGTTCATCCAGCCCAGCTCCCCTGCAGTCTGCAGGGACATCTCCAACTAGAGCAGGTTGCTCAGACCCCTTAACAACCTGACCTGGAGTGGTTCCAGGGATGGGGAATCTACCTGCTATCCCACCAACCTTGCCCAGTGTTCCACCAGCCTCATAGTAAAGAACATCTTCCTAATGACCCATCTAAACTTACCCTTCTTTAGCTTAACACCAAAGGACAGAATAATTATGATTCAAAAGGACCTTCAAGATCATGGAGTCCAACCTTTAACCCTACCCAGCATTCCACCAACCTCATAGTAATGAACATCTTCCTAATGACCCATCTAAACCTACCCTTCTTTAGCTTAACACCAAAGGGCAGAGTAATTATGGTTCAAAACGACCTTCAAGCTCATGGACTCCAACTGCAAACCCAACACTGCAAAGTCCACCACTAAACCATGTCCTTAAGTGCCACATCTACATGCTTGCCAACACTTCCAGAGATGATGATTCCATCACTGAATGAAACACTGTTTATATGTAAAAACTCCAAATTCGTCCTTCTCCCCACCTTTTTTTTTTCCCCCTCTGAAAATGTCAAGTTTTAGTTTTATGCCAGCTAGTGGAGGGTGAGTTTCCTGCTGTGCTCCTAGGACAGATCATATAGCATCATCTGTGCCCTGGCTGCCTCCCAGGCATGCCTCTGAGCCCATGGGGTGACATGGCAACAGCCCCACATGGCAGGACTGAGACAGTTCACATATCCCTGTCTCAGGATCTGTGTAGTATCCAAGGCCAGGTTGGATAAGGCCTTGAGCAATTTGGTCTAGTGGGAGGTGTCCCTGTCCATGGCAGGGTGGTTGGAACTAGATGGTCTTTAAGGTCCCTTCCAACCCAAACCATCTATGATTATATATAGGATCACAGAATCATAGAATGGTAAGGTTGGAAGGGACCTCAAGGATCATCCAGTTCCAACCCCCTGCCATAGGCAGGGACACCTCCCACTAGCACAGGTCACTCAAGGACTCATCCACCCTGGCCTTGAACACCTCCAGGGAGGCAGCAGCCACAAGGTCCCTGGGCAACCTGTGCCAGTGTCTCACCACCCTCACTGTAAAGAACTTCTCCTAACATCCACTTTCAATCTCCCCTCTGCCAGTTCAAACCCATTGCCCCATTGCCCCTTGTCTTATCATTACAAAACCTTGTCAATAGTCCCTCCCCAGCCTTCCTGGAGCCCCCTTCAGATCCTGGAAGGCTACTCTAAGGTCTCCTCAAAGCCTGTGTAATGCATTGAGGGATCATGAGTCAAAATATTAAGACCCAAAAAAAAATCAACCCCAAACAAACACCCCAAACTCGTCCCCACAAACTTTTGGCTTCCTTTCTTCTTTTCTCTATTTTTTTTTTCCCTTTTATTCCTCTCTTTAAAAAAAAAAAAAAAATTAATTGAATGTCTCCATAAAAGCCTTTTGGGAAGAACAGGAAACCCTAAAATTTCTCTTCTCCGTACGTAAATATTACATTTCAGCCAGGGTGGGCAGCCTGATGCCATCCCAAAGTTAAACCTGGAAGGGGATGAAGTGAAATTCCCAGCCATAAGCCATCAGACCTGATTTTATTTTTTCTTTTTTAATTTTATTTAGCTGCTTTTTTTTGTTTATTTTTTTCTTTCCCCATGAATTAAAAGCTTGTCTTTCCCTGGTTTGGAAAAGCAGATGGGACATTTTGTGGAGGGGAGAAGAGAGATTTTTTTTTTTTTGCATAAACCTGTTATTAGCAAAGGCCATGGGCAAGTCTTATTCCTTTCTCTCCAGCCCTAGGTGTTGCAGCTTGCCCCAGAGTGCCTTGTTTTTTAAATAAATAACTTTATTTGCTAGGAAAAGAGGATATTTTTAGTTGAGAAGCTGCCTGTGTTTACCAAAGGTTGTGCATCTGAGTTTACAGCTCCATTGTCCCTAAAGGACCTATAGCTCCTGGACCCAAGCCTGGGCCCTCTCTGGAAAAAACTCTAGATGTGACCTCAGCAGGGCAGAGCAAAGGAGGAGGAGAATCTCCCTCCACTTGCTGGCCACACTCTTCTTCATGCAGCCCAGGAGACCATTGGCTTGCTTGGCTAAAAGGAGCACACATTGCCAGCTCACCTCCAACTCAGCATCCACCACCCCCCCAGCTCCTTCTCCTTGGAGCTCCACAGCCAGGTCTGAAATGCATCCACAACCCCCAACAAAAGCACTCACCCTCCAAACTTCCCTTTCTGTCCCACTCCTGCCCCAAAATGTTACTTTATTTTTTTTTCTACTTTTTTTTCTATTTTTTTCTACTTTATTTTTCTCTACTTTATTTTTTTCTGCTTTATTTTTTTCTAATTTATTGGTTTCTGCTTTATTGTTTTCTACTTTTTTG
>VWYK01026407.1:0-17513 GCA_013399775.1 Semnornis frantzii | reverse complement strand
TATGATTCTATGATTTTCTACAACTCTTTCAAGTGGGGAAAAGAAAACATTTATGAAACAAATATTCCCCTGTCTCTTTGAGGGCAGTAAGTTCCTTTGAAGCTGGAACTGCCTTTGGAGCAAGTGATTCTGATATGTGCTGCTGAACCATCTCACGCCCTCACAAAAGAAGCTTAAAGTAGGCATAATAAGCTGCAAACCATTCCTCCCTGTTTAAAAGTCAAAAGACATATTCTGTGTAAGTGCCTAGGGTCCCATTCTGAGGCAGCCAGATTCAGGAAAGCACCTTAACAAATAACTGAAGTAAGAAGAGATTTAACACACATTTTGGTAATGTTTTTAAACAGAGATCCTCAGAGTTAGGATTAAAGACAAAATCAGTGAAACATCCAGACAAGTGAAACTGTTATTGGTAGTTACCCCAGCTTTCATTCTTACCACATCTATTAGTTGGGTTTGAAATTTCAGTGACATTGTTGTTTCTGGGTGATTTTATCTATTAACATATCAAATATTAACATGAGTCATCCCAGTCCCAACTGTTGCATAATAACTTCTGTAAGAAAAGAGATGAAAGATTCTTTTGCTCAAGCACTGTGTTTCTGGCAAATAACAATGCTGGCTGCCTATGAAGACCACACGGCTGTTTCTCTGTCAGAGCACTGCAGAGCTTAGTCACTATTGCACTGTGAAGTGGACTTACAAGACATTGTTGGCTGCCTTTGTGCTCTTAATTAAATACAAGGAATTGCAGAGGCATGTGGGGTTCACTTGGTGTGATACTTCACTTTTATACTTCTATGTCTTAATCCCAGTGCTTTCCTGGCAAAAGAAATTAAAAAACAAATTCCATTTGTCTAACTCTGCTCTTTCTCTGAATGAATCACAGGAATTTTTCTGCCTTAAGTGGAATCGGTGCACTGATGTTCATGATGTAGAACTCACTGAGCTTTAGTTAAGAAGTAGTTTTCATAAACTATTTCCTTAGAGCATTTTCTAAGTTCTTGACAGATTTATTCATTGAATGGCTCAGGCTGGAAAGGACTCCCAAAACCCCTGCTATGGCCAGGGACTCCTCTTCCAATCTGGCCTTAAACATCTCCAAGGAGAGGGCATCCACAACCACCCTGGGCAAGCTATTCCAGAGTCTCGCCACCCTCATACTGAAGAACTTCTTTCTAAGATACAGTCTAAACTCACTTTCCCTCAGCTCCAAATCATTCCCCCTTGTCCTGAGGCTAGACACCCTTATGAAAAGTCTCTCTTATGAAAAGTCCCTCTTCAGCCTTCTTGACAGCTGTAAGGTTTCCTGAGTCTTCTCTTCTCCAGGCTGAACAACCCCAGCTCCCTCAGCCTATCCTCACAGCAGAGGTGCTCCTGCCCTTGCATCATCTTTGGGGCCCACTCTGGACTTGCCCCAACAACTCTGTATCCTTTGTATGATGGGGACACCAGATCTGGATGCAGTATTCAAGGTGTGGTCTCACCAGAGCAGAGTAAAGGGGCAGAATCCCTTCTCTTGCCCTGCTGGCCACGCTGCTCTTGATACAGCCCAGGACATGGCTTCTAGGCCACATCAGCACAGTGCTGGCTCCTGTTGAACTTCTCATCCATCAACATCCCCAAGTCTTTATTACAAAGGAGTTAAACTTTGATAACTGTTCTGGACTCAACTGCCTTCTACATTTGGTAAAGTAACTTTCTGGCAGTATTGTAAAACGGAGAAGTGCCTTTCTAACTGAAAACTTCCTACACAGAAACTCAAAGAGCAGCTCTCACCAGGTATTATATCACACTGAGGACAGCCTTTGGATGTGTCTGATGGATGTATTTTGGCAAGCAAGCAGAGCTCATGTGCCTCACAGAGAACACAGCATCCTCCTTTTCAAATGTGAATGCTGCTTGAATTGAACTACTTTAATACAGATATCAATACAGCCTAGGGGATGATGAAATTGAGCAGCCCTGCAGAAAAGGACTTGGGGGTACTGGAGGATGAGAAGGTGGACATGAACCAATGGTCTGCACCTGTAGTACAGGAAGCATATTGTATCCTAGGGTCCATCAAAAGAACTGTGGCCAGGAGGTTGAGAGAGGTTATTCTGCCACTGGGCTCTGGTGAGGCCTCATCTGGAGTGCGGTGTCCAGCTATGGGGCTCTCAACACAAGAAGGACATGGACCTGATGGAGGAGGGCCATGAAAATGATCACAGGGCTGGAACAGCTCTCCTATGAGGACAGGCTGAGGGAGATGGAGTTGTTCAGCCTGGAGAACGGAAGGCTCCTGGGAGACCCAATAGTGGCCTTCCAGTACCTGAAGGGGACCTGCAAGAAGGCTGCAGAAGGACTATTTACAAAGGGCTACAGCAATAGGACAAGGGGCAATGGTTTGAAATTAGAGAAGAGCAGATTTAGATTGGCTGTTAAGTTCTTTACCAGAAGGGTAGTAAAACACTGCAACAGGTTGCTCAGGGAGGTAGTCAAGGCCCTATCTCTGGAGATACTCAAGGGCAGGAAAGCTCTGAGCAACCTGATCCAGTGGAGGATGCCCCTGCTGACTGCAGGGATGTTGGACCTTTAGAGGTCCCTTCCAACCCAAACCATTCTAGGATTCTATTATTCTCTAATTAAAAAAGAAAGCTAAAGCAAAAATTTCAAGCTATTTAAGGAATTATTATAAGCTTATGGAAATAGAAACCTGAAAGCAAACTTCTGTCTTACCTCCAAGTAATTTATCACTTTGAGGGGTCTACATTCATAAACCTCCTTTGCATTTCCATTAACTACTGCATGCAGAATTTCTTTCAAATCAGAAATGCCATAATATGGCAGACAGTTTGCCAGTCCTTTTATTTCCAGATGACTTTCTGCAGCTGAGGCACCTGAAAACACAAAACCCACATAGTAACTTACACACTGCTTTCATTTCTATTCCACACTATTCAAAGAAAATTAAACTGATGTAAAGCCATTTAGTAAATTAGTCTCTCAGTAAATCCAATGCAATTAGGAAAGTTTATTTTGCTCCTCCCTTGCAGTGAAAAGCATTCATTTGTCCACTGTTTCATGATAGTGCTGTGTGCTTATTCACATCACAACCGATTTTAATTCAAATCCTAACTGGCACTGTTTAAATGCCTGAAATATTCTGCAGCATTCCCAGTCCTCAGCATCACTTTAATTAAAGTTTCTAGCACTTAAATTAAACATAGATGAAATCAAAGTAAAAGGTAGTAATCTGGAGTACTGTGTACAGTTCTGGAGCCCCCAGCACACGAAGGACATGGAGGTGTTGGAGTGGGTCCAGAGGAGGCCACAAAGATGCTCAGAGGGCTGCAGCAGCTCTGCTGTGAGGACAGGCTACAAGAGTTGGGGTTCTGCAGTCTGAAGAAGAGAAGGTTTCCAGGAGACCTTAGAGTAGTCTTCCAGGATCTGAAGGGGGCCTACAGGAAGGCTGGGGAGGGGTTATTTACAAGGTCTTGTAATGACAGGACAAGGGGCAATGAGTTTGAACTGGCAGAGGGCAGATTTAGACTGGATGTTAGGAGGAAGTTGTTTGCAGTGAGGGTGGTGAGACACTGGCACAGGTTGGCCAGGGAGGTTGTGGCTGCTCCCTCCCTGGAGGTGTTGAAGGCCAGGTTGGAGGAGGCCTTGAGTGAGCTGTACTAGTGTGAGGTGTCCCTGCCTATGGCAGGGGGTTGGAACTGGATGATCCTTGAGTTCCCTTCCAACCTTACCATTCTATGATTCTATGATCATTTCAGGTCAGGTTCTTTGAGGCTCTGAGTCACCTGCTCTAGTTGAAGATGTTCTTGCTGACTTCAGGGGTTTGGATTTAGATGACCTGTAATGGTCCCCTCTAAACTAAAAGTATCCATGATTCTGTGACATCACCATACACAGTTCTGGTGAGGCCACACCTCGAACACTGTGGTCAGTTTTGGACACCTCATTACAAGAGAGATGTGGAAGTGCTGGAGCCAGTGCAGAGGAGGGCAACAAAGCTGGGGAAGGGCGTGGAGAATAAATCTGATGAGGAGTGACTGAAGGAGCTGGGGCTGGTTAGCATGAAAAAGAGGAGGCTGAGGGGAGACCTCATTGCTGTCTATAGCTGCCTGAAAGGACCTTGTGGAGAGGCTGCTGCTGGTCTCTTCTCACAGGTAAACAGTGATAGAACAAGAGAGAATGGCCTCAAGCTGTGACTGGGTAGGTTTAGACTGGACATTAGGAAACATTTTCTCCCAGCAAGAGTGGTCAGGCATTGGAATGAGCTGCCCAGGGAGGTGTTGGAGTCACCAACCCCGGATATGTTTAGAAGTTGTGAAGATGTGGTGCCTGGGGATATGGTTTAGGGTGAACCTTATGGAGTAGGGATATCAGTTAGACTTGGTGATCCTGAGGAGCCTTTCCAACCTGAATGTTTCTGTGATTAATATGAATGCCAAAGAGGGCTTCCAAAAATCTAACATAAAAAGAAATCATACAAATCCTGGCTGAGAGAGGTTTTCCTCTTTGGTATTTGTGTGTCATTTTCCTTTGCTGCTAACCTTCTTCCCACCTCAAAGCAGCCCACTGCATGCTGATTAACATCTACTTATCTGCAAGTCTTTGCAGGAATTCCACCCTTGACAGCACTTGATGATAGAAGCAGATGTCCAAGCCTCAGTGCACTTGTAAATTTTGGACAAAATACACATTAAGGTTTTTGAGTACTCAACCAGCAGGCTTCAAGCACTTTCCATGGTAGTTTCTATGAACTGCTTTGCAACTTCCAAAGAAAATATTCCTGTGCACAAATAAACTAGCTTTCAATTGACTCAAAATGTGGATTTCTCATTGTTACATATTTCCCCTTTCTCCTTCCAATTATCTTTGGATAATTCCTTCTTGATGGCCAAGAAAAACTGCTCTCTTCCAGCTGTCACCTAGATTAGATAACATTGTAAAGCTACGGATCTTCCCAGTCTACGCTCAAAATCAAACTGAAACTAAGCAGCAGTGTAAGTTTCCATCAGTAAAACATTTATAGGAGTTGAGGCAGATGACATTACCAAGGAAGATGGGTTATCTACCTGCTACTGCCCTTGGAAGCCCTGTAAGCACATTCTTTAAATCTGTCCATGGTTGGTACACACATTCTGCCAGGCAGATGATTCTACCCCAAATGTCTGCCTTGGAGCGCAGCCCAAGGTCCACCCTTGTTACAAGCCCAGGTTAAGTTGTGTTTTCTTGCTCTCAGTTCCTTTCCAGCCAAAAATTCACATCACTCTAGGCCTTTCCCAAAGGCAAGTGGACAGGTATGCAGTGAAGGTACACATAAGAAAGACATCTCAAGGAGAACCAGGAGCAAAGCAATCAATCTTACTTCTTGAAATGCTTGTCTGCATCTAGGGGTCACTGCAAGCTATACCCAGGAAGCAAATGCCTGGCAGCAGATCCCAGAAAACTGAGTTAAGTAAAAGCAAACAGACTGCATCACTTGAAGTCTCAGCAAGGCCAGAACATGAGGGGGTGGGAGGGCAGTAGAAGACAGAGTGGAGCTCAGCATCACAGCTTCACGAATCACAATAACTGGCACGTTCCACAAAGAAGCCATTCATTTTCTCTGACACACTTAGAACAAGAAGCCTTTCCTGAGCTATTTCACAATATGTTTTTCACTGTCAGCTATCCAGAATCTAGCTGAAAGCTCCTCAGGCTGCTGTGCAAGCTATATAAAAAGAGAGAGGAGCAAGCAATATAAAAAGAGAGAGGAGCAAGCAATATAAAAAGAGAGAGGAGCAAGCAATATAAAAAGAGAGAGGAGCAAGCAATATAAAAAGAGAGAGGAGCAAGCAATCTAAAGAGAAGCAGCAGATACTAGCCTGTAGAAGATCCTAGAATCATAGAATGCTCTGAGTAGGAATGGACCTCCAAAGGTCAGCCAGTCCAACCCCTTCTGCAGTCAGCAGGGGCATCCTCAATTAGATCAGGCTGCCCAGAGCCCTGTCGAGCCTCACCTTGATTATCTCTAGGGATAGAGCCTCAACCACCTCCCCAGTCAACCTGCTGCAGTGTTCCACTAATGGTAAAGAACTTCTTCCTAACATCCAATCTGAATCTACTCTTCTCTAGTTTCAAGCTATAGCCCCTCAAATAGAGCACATCCAAGATTTAGCATACTTGGAACAACTTTAGCTGTAGTCATATAGAGCCTTTAAACAATACTGAGATGTTGCTGTCTTGCCACAAGAGAACATTCAAAGGACAAACGTATCCTCTACTGAACAACAGGTAAAAGTGAAGCCTGGAACTGGTGCACTCTGGTACCAAAGGCTGCATGTGTGTAAAAGGAAATCCTCCTCAGAAGTTCAGTTTGCCCACCCATATGAAAGACCAAGAACAAAACGTGTTCATTGTTAGGAAGAAAAGACCTGTCTAGCTCTTTACGACCCTAGTAGGAGGCGGTACATCTAATGTGATGTGGTGTCATGAGATTCAGAGTGAGGCATGTGAGTTATGTCTGTGAGAAAGACTGCTCATAGTTTTTAGAGTAACTAAAGCTCAGTATCATCCCATGAGCAAAAAGGTTCTGGCCATTAAAGGACATAGCTGTGTTTCAGACTCTGCTCACTAATGTCCTATGATAGGTCAAGGGGCAGTAGGTCCAGACTGAAGCACAGGAGCTTCAGTCATGAACACAAAGAAAACTTTTTCTCTCTGAGAGTGGCAGAGTCCTGGAGCAGGCTGCCTAGAAAGCTTGTGGAGTCTCTTTTGGGTGTCAGGAGAGAGGGGACACGTTCTGCTTGCTTGCTCCCTGGGATAGGACAAGGAGCAATGGATATAAGCTGCAGCACAGGAGGTTCCAGCTCAACACAACAGGGAACTTCTTTATGGTAAGGGTCACAGAGCACTGGAACAGGCTCCCCAGAGAGGTTGTGGAGTCGTCTCCTCTGAAGACTTTCAAGGCCTGTCTGGATGTGTTCCTGTGTGCCCTGAGCTAGATTGTCTGGTCCTGCTCTGGCAGGGAGGTTGGACTGGATGATCTCTTTGGGTCCCTTCCAACCCCTGACATCCTGTGATCCTTCTCTGGAGACATTCAAAACCCCCCTGGATGCATTGCTGTGCAGCCTGCCCTAGGTGATCCTGCTCTGGGAGAGGGCTTGGACTAGATGATCTTTTGAGGTCCCTTCCAAACTCTAACATTCTGTGATTCTACAAATTCCCAGCACTTTTAGCGAGCTGAATTCAATTTCCTATTATTAATCATAGAATCAATCACCTAGGTTGGAAGAGACTTCCAAGATCATCCAGTCCAACCTATCAGCCAGCCCTATCCAATCAATTAGACCATGGCACTAAGCCCCCAGACCTTCTAAATTTAGTGCAAGACTAATGAATTACTATTTTTTTTTAATCCTATGAGAGAAGTTGTCCCTTACAGACAAGTCATCCAAATAAGGAAAACCTAATAGTAAGTGGTAGGTTTTTAGGCAGGAAACTATCAGAATCAGAAAATTTATTAGAAGTTCCTTGTGCTATATGATGCCAAAAAGGTAGAAAAAGTAGGAACAAAATGTGAGGAAGCATCTTTGACAGAGACCAGTGGGGATGCAAGCCTAAAGCAATAAAGGAATTAATTACTTAGGTCACCTTCCCAATGAAGGCAACTGTTCAGATTTTCTTGTTATTAAATAAAGTCAGCCCTGTAAAACACAACCCACCCCAAGAGGAGATAAAGAGTGCATCTCTGATCCTACCTAGGTGCACATCATGTAGGAAACAGTCCTAGTGGGATGCTCAATACCAAGGCAAGAGGTCTTGCATTCTAAATTACTATCTGAGTATTATGAGTAGAGTAAATTTATATTAATGGGCATCAACACTCAGGGTCCCTCTCATCTCCTTGGGTAGAATATTTCTGGAGATTTAAACAAATAATCAATGCAACTTACAAGACTGACAAGTCCTCTTCAGAGGACATGATGAGTTGAGGAAAGCCTCTTCTGCTGCTGCCAAAACTGACAAGCATCCAATGGTACCAGCTAAGTTTCCTTCATTCTTGTTACAGAAGCTATCTTAGAGCTACCAATGCCATCACAGACTTCTCCACATGGATCAGCAGAAAGGTTTGTTATTCAGCAAGAAGGAATTCCCAGAAACACCACATTCAAACTCAAAAGCTAAAGAAGTGGAACCTTTGCCTGTGACATGAAACAGGGTGTCTCTGTCAGAAAGCGGACATTTTTTACTAGAGAAAATAAAACTCTTAGCCCAGGATGAAAAAGGAAGCCATGTAAAAGTGGCTGTAAATAACAAGTCAACCAGCAGTCAGAAAGAGACATCCAATGTGGCCACTTCAGCTCTGAAGACCCAAAAGAAAGTACACATCTTCGAATACACTACAGCAGACTTTGACATCAAGAAAGAGTAAAGAGCTCAGCTGAGAAACAGCAGATGCTAGGACTGACCCAATTCACCCTAAAAGTTGGGCAAAAGTCAGTTATAAAGGTAGGTGCACAGAGAATGGGGTTCAGGTGTGCTCCTATGGATACTAAGGTGACACTCTCCAGCTACCATGGGTTAAGTGCACATTTGCATTCTGGACACCTCTCAACAGCAAGCTGTGACTTTACCATCCACTATGCAAAGTCCTAAGCCCTCTCCCCAACAAATAAACAATATAACCTGAAGAAACAATTTTTCTGAAGCAGCTTCTAGTTCAACAACACCTGAGTGTCCCTCTTTTAGGCTGTGTCTGAGTTTCAAAAATCCCACAAAAGCAGACACTGAATTCAGGCAGCAAAAGAACCCCGCAAAAACCAAGCTTCTATAGGACAGAGAGGAATGTTTTGTCAGACAAACTTGTTCTCTCTGACTTGAGAAATCCTATAGAACACTCAGGTTTAAGTGGGACAAATCACTTGTGGTCTGCAGGTCACTTTCTGTGAACATTGTATCACAAGAATCTATGAATTAAAGAATATCAAGCTGCACAGAGAAGGACACGTGTGGAGTGTTAATAATTAACACTCATGTTCCTGAAAAGCAGCTTTAACAAGCTACTTGTAGAACACAAAGGCACATTTGTAGAAGACAGCATACCTGGAGGATGAGTTTAAGAAAAAAGGAGGGATTGATGAAGTATTAAGTAAAAATCCTGGGGTCAGTTGGGAAAAAAGCTGGGAGAGATTGCATTTGTTTGCTGGTATCTCTACCTTCATCTGCTCCTGTAACAATGCTGGCTAGAGCTGCTATAATGGCATCAGCAGAAGCTTATAAACGTGACTGACAAGCCTCGGATGTTAATTAACTTTTCCTTCAAGTAGTTAAAATCTAAGAGTGGTGACAAAGGACTGAAGCGGATTCCCATGTTTCAGGTGGGTTGGCTGTACAGTAGTGATCAAGCCCAAGGCCACAGCTCATCAACCTGTATAGTGCACAGACAGTACTTCTTCTTTAAACCAAGTGAAAAGAGTTTCCTCACAAGATTTCATTTCTGAACATACTTAGCAATACCAAGGAAAGTGTGACCAGCAGGATGAGGGAGGTGATTCTCTGACTCAAGTCTGCTCTGGTCAGACCCCACCTACAGTACTGCACCCAGTTCTGGTGCCTGCAGCATAAGAGGGACATGGAACTGTTGGAGTAGGTGAAGAGGAGGCTAAAAAGATGATCAGAGGGCTGGAGAATTTTTCCTATGGAGACAGGCTGAGTGAGCTGAGGCTGTTCAGCCTGCAGGAGAGAAGGCTCTGGGAAGACCTTACAGCAGCCTTTCAGTACCTGAAGGGGTCCTACAAGAAAGCTGGGGAGGGACGACTTTTTATGAAGGCTTGGGGTGATAGGATGAGAGGGAGTGGACTGAAGTTGAGAGGGAGTGGACTGAAGTTGAGAGGGAGTGGACTGAAGTTGAGAGGGAGTGGACTGAAGTTGAGAGGGAGTGGACTGAAGTTGAGAAGGGCAGATTTAGACTGTAGATTAGGAAGAACTTCTTTACAGTGAGGGTGCTGAGACACTGGAAGAGGTTGCCCAGGGAGGTGGTAGATGCTGCCTCCCTGGAGGTGTTTAAGGCCAGGGTGAAGGAGGCCTTGGGGAAGCTGGTCTAGTGGAAGGTGTCCCTGCCCATGGCAGAAGGGTTCTAACTAGATGATCTTTAAGGTCTCTTCCGACCCAAACCATTCTATGAATCTATGAGTATGTCCCAGCTGCTGTTCTGCTGCACAGTCCTGCTCTTAAGCTAACCAAGCCATCTTACAACCCTAGTATCACAAGATTGGTCAACAACTCTCTTCTGTTGCTACCTAGAAAACTGTCTTCAAATTTTCACATTCCATTTATCCATTAATTAGATTCTGAGCTAACTTCCAGTATCAGGTGAAGCACACAAAAAAAGGTATGTGAGCAAAAAAAGCTGGAGACCTATGGGAGACCTCCTCAGCTTTTGATGTGCTAGACTGATTTGCTGCTAAACCTTGTAAAAGCTGCCTCTCACAATATGCTCTTTCTTCCCCTAATCATTCAGCCTAAGACTGTGATCATCAATACCTCTTCTACGAAGTTTTTGCTCTTTATGGAGAGATCTAGCAAGTCAGAAAGAAGTTTCCTTGGTGTTGTCGTGCGTGATTCAGTAAAGAAAACAGCTTTAGGCTCCATTCTTCCCCAAAAACAGCCTCTGAGTGAAGGAGTTGCTCTACATCCCTTTTTTTGTATCCACCAGTAAAAGATCCCATATGTTCCAGTAGATCTGTCATCACTGTACATATGTGGGGATCTGTAACACATGAAGCTATAGCATTTCTAACAGCTCTTATAGTGAATCTTGTCTCTGAGCTGTCAACTAGGTACTACCCTCAAGGATGTTTGCTTGCCTTGGAATTCTGCTAGGGAAATTCCAATCTGCAGAACCAACCCTGGGCGGGTTGCCTCTGTGTTTCAGCAGCATCCTTATGAATTGTGCTTTGGAAAAACACACAAACATTTGATCCCTCTTGCTAAGGGAAAAGGATCTTACACAAAACATTTATTTTGTGATCAACATAAAGGCACTGAAAAGAACTCTATCAAAAGGCATGATGGTGATTCAGTCACCCTCCTTTACTGGCCCCTTTGGGCTCTGTGTTGCAACTCTGATACAAGTCAGTCAAGAATTGGATACAGCTCCTTACTGGACCTCCTCAGCTGTTCAACAGCAGAGAAGTCACCAGCTAAAGTACATGCTTGCAGAAGTATCTGCAAGTATGGCCCTTGGAAGAAGCCATCAGGACTAAGGAATCTGTGCCAGTTTAATCTAAATTCTGTCAGGATGGTAGTTAAGGACATTGACATGCAGCGTTTTGAGAAAAGAAAGAGTAGAAAACTGAGGAAAATAGGCATTTCAGAGCATTCTTTGAAATCCTATTAAAGTTTTCCATTCAGTTTCCAGTTTCCAACACTCAATGTTCCATGTCAAAGGTGACATTCCCTGCCAAGCAATAAAATCTCAGCATTAAGAAAAGCAGGATGTCAGAACAACACGACCCACATAAACAATCTATTAAAGGAGAAGAAACAAGCCTCAGCATGAGGAAGAGACTAAAGATTTTAAAACCATCATACCTTCTATGATTGTGATCTGGAATCCATTTGCGACAAGCCTTGGATCTGACAACTGACTTGATCCACTGAAACTCTGGTAATCCTTCTGCATTTTATAAAGAGCAGTCATATACTGAGCTCCACCAATAAGACTGGGGAAAAAAAAACCACAAACAAAACCAAGCCATGTATCACCAAAGCGTTAAAACCCCAAATGTGAAAATTCAAACTGTGAGAAAAAGACTGGGGAGGGAAGTAATAAGTGATGAGGAGAGGTCAAGATCTTTAAGTATATTCTGGAAAAGAAATTTATTTGAAGAAACAAAATCACAACTATCTTAAAGAGTGACCATGTTTCAGCATATAATGATATTAATTACATCAGCCATTGCCTAACTCATGGAGAGGAAAGTTAGCTGGAGTGAAATGGTGAAACTGTGGAGCATTTGAATTTTCCTCTGGTCTCTGCTCTGTTACCAGTGAAGCTGGTCAAAATTCATACTTGGTGCAAGCAGAGCATGAGCAGGCCTGCTCATTACTATAAAAGTCCACAAAACATAAAAAAAACCCCTCTCCTTAGAGATAAATAAATATACAAACAACCCTGGAATTAGCTGGAGTGAAATGGTGAAACTGGGGAGCATATAAATTTTCCTCTGGTGGAAGAAATTTGTCTCTGCTCTATTACCAGTGAAGCTGCTCCAAATTCATAGTTAGTGCGAGTAGAGCATGAGTAGGCATGCTCATTACCATAAAAGTCTACAAAATATTACAAAACCCCTCTTCTTACAGATAAATAAACATACAAACAACCCTGGAATTAGCAAACAGGGTCTTAGGAGAGTTTACTGTAAATCCTTACGGAAGAACACAAACATTTTTGCTCAGTTGTATTATACCTGTCTGTTAACACAATTGGCTTCTCCAGTTTCTCTACTGGAAGCTTATGATTCATCAGCAATCTTTTACATAACAGGGCTTCTTCCAATCTATATGGGTTCAGCAACATTAGCTTTTTGCCAGTAGCAAATATCCAGACATCAGGGAAACTCTGACGACGGATCAGGAAGAGCTCCTCTTCATCCGAATCCTTTCCTTGGCGTCTCTGAAGGTGATGTCTACAGGAACTCAGAGAAAAAGGCACTGTGACAATTTTTGCAGGCTCTTCAGGTTTCCTCCTCTTTTCAATCTGAGCATGAAATATCTTGTCAAGCTTCTGATGGTCAGCTGGGGAAGCCTTCGTCCTGGGTTTGTGTTTTTCCGCCTCCTTTGTGGGCTTGTGCCCTCTGTGTCCCATAGCTTTCTTGACCTCTCTGTTGTACCGTTCCATGTCTTTAGCAGCTTTCATTTCGTAACTTGGAAGAGAAAAGAGATCAATGGCACAATCAAACAAAAGCCCTCCAACCTCAACTCCTGACACACTGCAACCAAATGCACTGTAGCCATTTCAACAGCTCTCCCATGGCTCCTTCCAGCAGCTACATCAATTTGCTTTCTACTAGGATGGAGGTGGAAGGATGTTGGGCACCCTACCCGTATTATGTTACCCTTTGAAGATGACTGGTTGGAGACTTTCCTTCATCAGGACCCCATCTGGAGTACTGTGTGCAGTTCTGGAGCCCCCAGCACACGAAGGACATGGAACTGTTGGAGTGGGTCCAGAGGAGGCCACAAAGATGCTGAGAGGGCTGCAGCAGCTCTGCTCTGAGGACAGGCTACAAGACTTGGGGCTCTGCAGTCTGAAGAAGAGAAGGCTTCCAGAAGACCTTAGAGTAGCCTTCCACTATCTGAAGGGGGCCTACAGAAAGGCTGGGGNGCTAGATGATCCTTGAGGTCCCTTCCAACCTTACCATTCTACGATTGTATGACAGCCAGCAAAACCTGACTCACTGGAGGGGAAGGAGTAGGCTGCACCATACAAAGAGCCACAGCAAGCTGCTTTAGATGTAGTTCCAAATACTGCATTTAACCCTACAATCAGACAGGTTTGGATGGAGTTTTGTCACAGGCAATTCCAGCTCAATTCACAAAGTCATTTAAACTTCTAGAGCTCTGCAGACTGCAAGGGGAGTCCATGTGGTTGGGTAAGAGTTTGGAGCTCAAATAACTCGGTCAGCCTCAGGCTTCACTTCATAAAAAGAAGTCAATTTGATTTCAAATGGCCTAAAATTAGCAACGTGAAGGCACAAGAATACAGAATAGATACAATTACCTCAGATTCCTGTAACTAATAAACTTCCAGACTTTTCAAAAAGTACTCACTAATGAACACTACTCCTCAGTGGTTCAAACACCCTTACACACTAAATCACAACCTGAACGATCCTTAGTAAGTTTACAAGTGTCAGGAAGACAGCTAAACTTTGACAGATGCCAGGTTTATGCTTGCCCACTGCATAAGAACCTGATTTTTTTCGGAGGTCAAAGGAGCGAATTGCTGAACTCCCTCTTTTTTGCCCTTATTTGACATCCTAGATTCTAGCAGGTAATGCAAAGCAGTCCAATCTTCAAGCAAATAAATTAAAAAGAAAAAAAAATAAGTACTACTATCATATGTAAGTATTGGCAATCAGTATTTCAGCTGGTCATATTTATTTCTTGCCACTTGCTGGAACAGTTTGATTCAATTATGTGCATGCATGCTGGAAAATTAAGGTCAACAAAAGGGTCACCATTTGCAATTAATTATGATGTGCTAGCCTTCACATATGGTACCAATATTTAGTTAACTAAAAAAGTCAGCTTAAATAGTTTCTTGCAATAAATCATGTCCTAGAAAATATGGAGTAAACGTTAAGATAAAAAACATCTGCTCCTTTTAAAATGAATGGATGAAATCGCTTGAACAAAGGTTTTTTCTGATCTCAAATGCATTTATAGCTTTGAGCAGATCAATAAACACTTTGTTTTGAATAGACCCAATTGGAGTGGAGGAGAGGATTTAATTGAACTGAGCTTTCAGTGACATGCTGATGGTCCAAAAGAGAAACACTTCCAAAGGAAGTTCCAACCTGCCTGTCATTTAGCATCAGAAAAAAATCTAGCTTGCATTGTGAGGGGTTTGCAAACTGATACACTTCACTGCCCGTGCTTTGCTCAAAATCAGAGAAAGCAGCAGGCTCACAAACTATGAGGGAACACCTTTGCCTGCTCCAAAAGCCTTCCACAGAGGCAACTGTAGCCAGCAACTGCTACAAGAGCAATTTCTTCTCTGTGAATTAAGACTGTAAATTCAAGATCCTTTCCTGAAGCCACTGAACCTAAAGGAAATTTGCAAGACTGGGTGTAAGGAGGGAGTGGAAGACTAGAATGAAGTCTAGTTTCAAAGGCAGCTTGATTTTAACTAGAAAAATGGCTTTATTATCTTCTCCTTGCCAAATTATACCCAGATGAAATATTTTGCATGTAACAAACCCTTTTTAATAGAAGGTCTCTCAGATCTGAATTTGAATATCTGAAGTAAACTCTGACTGGAAATGGCCACTTGAGTACATTCATGAGTGTTGTGAACATACACAGAGATATCCCTTCCTGAATGCAACACATCTCAGCATAAGCCTCTTCCCATAACAAAACCAAATCAGCTCCAACTATCACCATAAGCACTATATCCTGCTCCTGTGTTTCCTTGCTTTGTGAAGGAGGAAACAAAAATAAAAGCTTTTAACTGCCCATATCAGCTTTTTAGTCTGCTTCTGAAATGCACAGGTTTCAGCACTGCTTCCTAGGAGTGGACACCACAGACGTACTACGATGCCCAAACAGATGCTGGGGACAAGCAACAGTATGAGAGGACTCATGCCAGTTATTAATATTCATGATTAATATCTGGCCAGTATATAAATAGAGCTGGCTAGAGATATGATGGATGACCAATGAGCAGATGGTACTACTAAATGTCCTTCATTCAAAGGAAAGAGAATATTCCTGTCAACTAAAAGGTTAAAATACAGTAAAAAAATGAAAAAAAAAAACCACAACAGAATTTTCTTCTGGAATTGCTAAGTGGGGATATTTACCCCAATGTAAAAGAGGTGGGAATAATGTAGCGAGACAAACACACACACATACTATGAGATGCACAAGGAGTTTATCAGGCACACATGAGCTAGTTACTGCTAGCCACTAATCACCACGTGCATGTTCTTTCCTGTCAATAGACACCAGGGACCATGCTATGTGAAATGGTTGCTTCCATTTCATTGGGTACCAAGGTACAAATACACTCTTGAAGAATGAGTGTAGAGTGCTGACGAGGTAATCTGTTAGTGCCATGACAGTGTGTGTGGAGCTCTGAACTCTCCTAGACCCTCAGGGTAACTGTGATCACCACTGTCAAACAGAATCACAGGATGTCAGGGTTTGGGCCTCAAAAGATCATCCAGTCCAACCCCACTGTCAGACCAGGATCACCCAGAGTAGGTCACACAAAAAGGTTCTGAATGTCTCCAGAGAAGGACACTCCACAACCTCTCTGGGCAGCCTATTCCAGAGTTCTGTCACCCTCACAGTGAAAATGCTTTTCCTTATGCTCATGAGGAATCTCCTCTGCTCCAGCTTGCACTCATTGCCCCATGGTCTATCACTGGACATCACTGAGCAGAGCCTGGCTCTGTCCTCCCGACACTGCCCTTCACATCTTTATAAACATGAATGAGATCACTCCTCAGTCTCCTCTTCTCCAAGCTAAAGAGACCCAGTCCCTTCAGCCTTTCCTCACAAGGGAGAGGTTGCGCTTCCTTCAGGATCTTGGTGGCTCTGTGCTGCACTCTCTCAAGTTCTTTGAGGTCCTTCTTGAAGTGAGGGGCCCAGAACTGGACACAGTATTCCAGATGCACTTGGAGGGGTTTCTCCCACTCCTACCTGTGCCTGATATGCAAGAAATACTAAGGCTAGAAACATACACAAGCTGTATGAAGTGAGAGAAGAGCAAGTGCAAGAAATGAAATCCTGGCTTTGCGAAGCAGGGAGATCCAAGATGCTGCCAACATGGACATGCATGGAAGCTTTCCTCTGCTATTATAACCTAAAGACCATAACATTTTACATTCTGGTTGAGTAATAAATGCTGGTTTGTTTTGAAAGGGGTATCCTATGTCACTGCAAGACATCTGTTGATTGTACTGTTCCCCAAAGGCATTTAAACTCACATTTAGACCTGGCTGGAGGAGCCACAGAAACAGAGATGCCAAAGCCGAGCACACCCACTGTAAGGTAAAGGTGTGGCTTAGTCACAGAAGGTCGGAGGAGCAGAGCCCAGGAAAGGTGGTATGAAGTTGGAGGTACAGTGTGCTCAGCAGAGCTGAGGCACTTTGTCTGCCCTGCTGTATATACATTTGTTGTTACCTCTAGGTGGCCCAATTTATCCAGAGTATCTGGCAGGCAACACTTAGGTTCTCTGCCAGCCGTACCTCAGCTCCTCTGGATTGTTGCTTTGGAGGAGATGATGTCCAAGTGTCCCTTCCTATTGTTATGTTCTGAGGCAAGTTTAAAAGATTAAAAGCAGAAAATAGCTATGATCAGAGCTGAAATGGATGGATACAAGTAATGGGAAACTCTTCCTTCACTTCGACATCCAACCTACGTGTAAGGAAAACTGAGGTCCCCTTCCTGAACTGACACAAAGTTAATCTGCAGGCACACTCTTAAACATAACAGTTGTACCAGGAAAGTAACCATGAAATCTCCAAAGCTAAAGCAGAGCAAATTAACGTTTTCTGAAACAGCTGGCAGAACTTTCTGTTTATTTTCATTAAAAGCATGAATATCATTGAGGGGAGATTTCTAATACGACGTCAATGCTTCTGCTGATGCAGAGCCAGATAAAATGCTTTCTTCTGCCTATGGTTTTTTGAACGTGGCATAGAATTATAGGACTGCCAGGTTTGGAAGGATCTAGGTCCAAATCCCCCTGCCACGGGCAAGGATACCTCACATTAGATCAAATTACTCAGAGCCAC
>VWYK01026397.1:0-11158 GCA_013399775.1 Semnornis frantzii | reverse complement strand
CATGAGGCTTCCACCACCTCCATGGGCAACCTGTGCCAGACTCTCACCACCCTCATGCTGAAGAACTTTTTCTAACATCCAATCTCAATCTCCCCACTTCTAGTTTTCTCCATCCCCTTGACTCCTATCACTCCCTGACACCCTAGAAGTCCCTCTCCAGCTTTCTTGTAGCTCCCTTTAGATATGGAATTGTCACAGTAAGGTCACCTGGGAGCCTTCTCCTCTCCAGACTGAACAGCCCCAACTCCCAGTCCAGGTGGATTACATCCACAGCCTTCCCCACACCCATCAGGCAGTCACCTGGTCATAACAAGAGATCAGGCTGGCCAGGCAGGACCTGCCCCTCCTAAATCCACGCTGGTTGAGTCTGATGCCTGGGCCATCCTGTAGGTGCCCTGTGAGTGAACTCAGGCTGCTCTGTCCATATCCTTGCCTGGCACTGAGGTCACCAGCAGACAGAATCACAGAATGTCAGGGGCTGGAAGGGACCTTGAAAGATCATCTGGTGCAGCCCCCCCCTGCCAGAGCAGGATCACCCAGAGCAGATCTGACTGGAACACACCCAGACGGTTCTTGAACATCTCCAGAGAGGGAGCCTCCACAGCCCCCCTGGGCAGCCTGTTCCAGTGCTCAGTAATGACACCTGTGTGAAGAGCACCTGCTCCCTCTGCAGAGAGCAGGGTGAGAGCTGAGTGCTGAAGCCAAGCCTGCCCAGCCCCAGCCATACCTGAGAAGATGAGCTTCTCCTTCATGATCTTGACATCGCGGCTGGAGCGGCGCACAGCAGCGCTGAGCATGATCTGCTCCGGGTTGTAGGTCCTGATGCTCCCTAGGCGCCACCTGCAAGACAAGAGCAGGGTGTCAGAGGCTGCTCTCCCCACTCCTGGCAGCAGCCACCAGCAGTTTGGAGACCAGCAAGGCCCCCAGGAGGCCCTCACACCTTTGCTCCCTCGCATCTGATGCGTGGTAGGAGGATGTTGAGGGATGAGGATGTTAGCTCAGAGGGCTATAAACAGGTCACCCTTTACCACCTTGAGCATCCTAATTCCACTCATGACTCCAAGGGCAGCAGATGCCCCAAGCCCCTAGCACCTCACCTACCCAGCTGCCTAAAGGAGGTAGGGCTGCTGGGACTCTGAGGGTTGGAAAGAGGGGACGGAAGGAGAGGCCAAGCCAAACAAAGAAGCCAGAAGCTTATCCTCACTGAGAGGCTCTCTCAAAGCCGATTTAAGGTCTCAAACCTGAGATGCAGCAGAGCCACTGGCCCCACACAGGCAGCTGTCACATGGGGATCCCCTGACCATGACTTTCCTTCCCAAACACCAGGCCTTGACTCAGATTTTTCTACACAAGCCCTCCACCTTTGCAGCCTTGAGGGAACACCACAGGAGCAGCATGAGGCTGATAGGAACTTGGCTCAGCTTAAAATTAGCCAAACTTTTATCTTCCCTAATGAATGCATGGAAAGGAAATTACTGAGGTTAGTAAGCATCCAATTATAGAGGTTGGAAAAGACCTTTAAGGCCAAGTGCAACCAATAACACACCACAGCCATAAGCAACAGAAGAGGTTCAAGGGGGATGCTGATCCTAAGGCTGTTCCTCAGCCTCAGAGCACCCATGTGGGCAGACCTTCAGCTGCAGAGATGCTGGCACTGGAAGTCAAAGTGGTGCTGAAATAGGGGGGAATAGGACTTGGTGGCTTCAGACAAAAGCAGCTGTACTCAAGATCCCATTGCAAAGGGATTCTGCTTCCACAGCCCACACCTCACTGATTTCACAGAATCACAGAATGGGCTGGGTTGGAAGGGACCTCCAAAGCTCATCCAGTCCAAGCCCCTCTGCACTCAGCAGGGACATCCTCCACTAGATCAGGTTGCCCACAGCCCTGTCCAGCCTCACCTTCAATATCTCCAGGGATGGGGCCACAATCACCTCCCTGGGCAACCTGTTGCAGTGTTCCAGCACCCTTCTGGTGCAGAACTTGCTCCTCACATCCAATCTCAAGCTGCTCTGCTCTACTTTGAAGCCATTGCCCTCATCCTGTCCCTGCAGCCCTTTGCAAACAGTCTCTCTTTTTGTAGAATCGCAGAACTGTCAGGGCTGGAAGGGACCTCAAAGATCATCCAGCTCCAACCCCCTGCCATGGGCAGGGACACCTCACACTAGAGCAGGTTGCTCACAGCCACATCCAGCCTGGCCTTAAACACCTCCAGCCATGAGGCTTCCACCACCTCCCTGGGCAACCTGTGCCAGTCTCTCACCACCCTCATGCTGAAGAACTTTTTCTAACATCCAATCTCAATCTCCCCACTTCTAGTTTTCTCCATCCCCTTGACTCCTATCACTCCCTAACACCTACAAAGTCCCTCCCCAGCTTTCTTGTAGCCCCCTGCAGACACTGCAAGGCCACAAGAAGGTCTCCTCAGAGCCTTCTCCTCTCCAGACTGCACAGCCCCAACTCTCTCAGCCTGGCCTCACAGCAGAGCAGCTCCAGCCCTCTGCTCATCCTCCTGGCCCTTCTCTGGACACCTTCCAGCATGAAACTTCAGCTCCTGGCAGGCTGCTATTAAGTCTCTCCAGAGCCTTCTCCTCTCCAGGCTGGACACTCTCAGCTCCCTCAGCCTGTCCTCACAGCAGAGCTGCTCCAACCCCCCGATCATTTCCATGGTCATCATCCTATCTCCTAACCACGGAGAAAGGCTTTCAAGTAAATCCCCTTCTCCTGGCTGGAACCAGGGATGCTGTAAAGCTGTCGGATGGAGGAACAGCAGGGACTGGGGTCGTACGATAGGGTTTCTGAATCTGCTGGCACCATCTAGTGGCTTCCACCGGCAAGAAAAGGAGATTTCTGTACAGATTTCCTTTCTCCCCAAACACGTTTTGTTGTTGTTTTTTAATCTTAGTTTTTAAAGTGACAATCACCCTCTTGTTACATTTCTAACTCCCTCCCCAGCCTCGGGGAGCAAAGGATTGGAGAAGCTCACAGGCATCTTCAGCCTGGGTCTAACACAGCAACACCCACAAAAGAGCTGGAGCTGCTTCCACAGGTTTGGGGTTTTTTTTTTCCCCATCCCCTTCCCAAATCCCAGTGGGTGACCCTGCACCATCAGGCTTTGGCTGGGGTATGGATGAAGGGGGGAAGGAAGGAGTGGGATGGCAACACAACACAACTCACAGCCCCATGGAGAGAAGCAACATAGAGGAAGGGTGAGGAGGTGAAGACATTCAAGTATAAAAAGCCTTCTGTCATCATCATCATCATCATCATCATCATCATCATCATCATCATCATCATCATCATCATCATCATCATCATCATCATCCATCATCTAAGCTGAGCCCTTCTGAGCTGGGAGGCCACCATTTCTCTGTCTCATGCAGGCAGATCCCACTTAAGGTCAACCTGGTTGCAAGTGCAGAGGATCTTAGAGGAGAAGACTTCACCTTCAGCTCTAATCGGCACCAAACCACACTGCCACAAGTCTCCTTTGCCTCCATCAGAGTTACCAACACCAGATTTGGCTGAGTGAGTGGCTAAAGGGCACATAATCAGAGCATGGCTTGAGCTGGAAGGAATCTTAAAGCTCACCCCCCTGCCATGGGCAGGGACACTTCCCACCAGGTTGCTCAAAGGCTCATCCATGATGATCTCTTGCTCACAAGTCCTAGATGTCCTGTGGAGGCCACGGGTCGTTTTGAGGCACAGAGAGCCCAGCCTCAAACCTGCAGGGTCCAAGCAATTTCCTCCTCCTGCTGAGGGGAATGACCACTGCTGTCTTCTCCCCATCTCACACGGTGGCTGTGGTCAGACCCAAGGTAGTTAAATACACTCAAGAGGCCAACAACTCCCTCAAACAGGGTTGCACTGACCCACCTGGGAGAGGGTGATCACATTTTTCAGGGCTACATGGAAATACAGAACCACAGAATGAACCACAGAATGTCAGGGGCTGGAAGGGACCTCAAAAGCTCATCCAGTTTCAACCCCCCTGCCATAGTAGGATCATAGCATGGTTTAGGTTGGAAGGGACCTCAAAGCTCATCCAGTTCCAAGCCCTTGCCATAGGAAGGGACACCTCCCACTAAAACAACTCACTCAAGGCCTCATCCAGCCTGAACACCTCCCAGGGCAACCTGTGCCAGTGTCTCACCATGCTCCCTGCAAAGAACTTCTTCCTAACACCCAGTTCAAATCTCCCCTCTGCCAGTTTAAACCCATTCCTCCTTGTCCTGTCACCTACACCAGATCACACAGGAACACATCCAGGCAGCTCTGCAATGTCTCCAGAGAGGGAGACTCCACACCCACCCTGGGCAGCCTGTTCCAGGCTTCTGGCACCCTCACAAGGAAAAAAAATCATCCTCATGTTTCCATGGAGCTTCCTATGCCTCAGCTTCCACCCAGTGCCCCTTGGCCTGGCATTGGGCATCACCCAGCAGAGCCTGGCTGCAGCCTCTGGGCACTCACCCTGCACATCTTTAGCAACATGAGTGAGGGCAGCCCTCAAGCTCCTCCTCTCCAAGTTCCCAGCCCCAGCTCCCTCAGGCTCTCCTCATAACAGAGCTGTTCCATTCCTTTCAACATCTTTGTGGCTCTGTTTTGGACTCTCTGAAGCAGTTCTATGTCCCTCTTGAACTGGGGAGCCCAGAACTGGACACAGTACTCCAGATGTTGCCTCAGCAGGGCAGATTAAAGCGGCAGGAGAACCTCTCTCGACCTACTAGGTACAGCCCTTCTAATCCACCCCAGAATGGCATTGTCCCTCCTGGCCACCAGAGCACATTGCTGCCTCATGCTGAACCTCCCATCCATGCTGCAGCCTCTGGGCACTCACCCTGCACAGCTTTAGCAACATGAATGAGGGCAGCCCTCAGGTTCCTCCTCTCCAAGCTCCCAGTCCCAGCTCCCTCAGGCTCTCCTCCTAAGGAAGATCTTCCACTGCCTTCAGCACCTTCGTGCCTCTGTGCTGGACCCTCTCAAGCAGTTCCCTGAGCTCTTTCTTGAACCGGGGGAAGGGGGAGGGCCCAGGAAGCTGAAATCCCCTCTTAGGTGAGCCACCACGACACAACTCCACCACCAACACTGAACCCTTTCTGCCTTGCTCGAGCAGCCTTTGGGTCTCCAGAAAGCTTAGTAGAAAAAGAGCACCTCTCCTACCCCCTTGGGCTCTGCTGTGATGGGCCACGTTTAGGAGAGCGGCGTGCAAAAAGGCCAGAGCCAGACAGCAGGTAGGTCTCGTTCTGGGAGGTTGGCATCAAAGCAGACCAGACGGACACGGGGTGGGAACAGACTAAAAAATACTGGGACAACAACACAGAGACAGCATACACCGTGTTAGGGCCACCACTGGACCCTTTGGGGGGTGTGGTGGGGGAGATGCTGAATGAGAGGGCGAGGGGGGTGGCGGAGGAGCAGGGCGAGGAGCAAAAAGGAGGGGAGGGGTTGGCTGGCACTGAGGCGAGGAGATGGAGCGAGCAGAGCGCCAAGCGAGCCACCACCAGAGCGCCCATCCTGCAGCCACTCTTGCCTAAAGCCTGCCCAGCTCCTCCATGCCTGTCTTCTCCTTCTCCACAAGCCAAGGGGTGAGGAGGAAGGCAAGCGGGGCAGGACACCCAACCTCCCTGCGCCCATGAGAAGGGCTCGGCCTGGCCCCGCAGCCAGGAGATGCCGTGAGGACGCAGTGCTGCCAATCCAAGGTACCTCTGGGAGCAGGCAACAACTGCAGGTGGCCAACCCTGCCCCCCCACTGCCCCCCCAAGGCAGAGAAGCACAGAGAGGGAGTAGCCAAGTCCTCAGAGGTACCACCCCACGGCACACAGCGGAAGGCATGGAGAAGGTAAGGCCTGAAGAGTGTGGTCCAAGTGTGGACGCGGCGAAGGCTTTACTGCAGACGAGGGACAGCGTTGCCCTCCAAGGGGGTGGCAATGACTGGGGAGGAAAACAGTCCAAACCAGGAGCCACCTGAGTTTCCAATTGATGGCACTTCCAATCCAGCAGGCCAGGCTCAGTCGTTTCCCTGGTGCAAGGCACTCCCAGTTTTACTGGGAAGAGACTCCTGAAAGATCTCCAGCTCAAGAGTCCTGAAAGATGCCAGGTTCTAACGGAGGAGCAAAGCTTCCCAGCTCTGAGACTTAAGAATTCATCCCCAGGGCTATATTATTGCCCCTAGAACTGGCCAGATTGGAAGAGCTTGGCCTCAAAAACCAAGAAAGAAAGGATAATTTGCATGGGATGGGTTTTTTTTTCCAGGGAGAAAGGATTACACCGCTGGGAATTTCCCAATTGCAGCCTGCTCCGGGGCCTCAGAATAGGGCTGCTTTAAAAGGCAGTGGCTTGGGGCACTACAACAGGGTCATCAGATTGCCTTCAAAACATCTGCCAGCTCCTGTGGTGCTCATGACTATGGACTATGCAATGTTCAGACCCTTGTGGTCTCCCCCACCCATGTGAAGCCAGATGTTTGGAAGCATCACGATAAGCTGCACCCTGCCCTGTCCATCTGCAGTGAAGCCATAGCAGAGAGGGAGAAAGAAAGAGACAGAAAGGAAAGTTGAATGAAAAAAAAAAACAAACAAACCAACNGGAAGGTTGAAAAAAAAAAAAAAAAAAAAAAAAAAAAAAAAAAAAAAAAAAAAAAAAAAAGAGAAAGAGGAGGAAAGCACCAGAATTACCTGATCATGTGATAGCTGTGAGATGCCAGAATGCAGCAGAGAGAGAAAGAGGAGGAACATGCACAACAGTCAGAGCAGTAAGAAAACAAACAAGGCAAAGAAGGCAATAAGAGATCAGTTAAGAGGTCATCACAGTTGGTATTTCCCCCTCTGGAGAGGCTGCCACGATCCTGTTCCCAGGGCTGGAGCAGAAGAGCAGGAGCAAGCCCTACCCATGGCTACAGAGGAGTCATGCATAGGAGAGAAGACAGCACACTGAAGCTCCCACCCACCCCCCCTCGCCCCTGCATGAAGGAAGCAGCTCTGGTTTGCCCCCAAAATGTCTTAAATACAAAAAAAAACCCAAAACAAAACCAAACAACACATAAAGCAAACCCCCCAAACCATGAAGGCCAAATGGCAAGCCTCATTTCCTGGAGCTGAACCACATCAGCAGGTAGCAGTTGGGCAACTCTGCTGTGATCTTCATCCTCAGCTTTCATGTGGAGGAGAAACTGGAATGGTAGGGAAATGGATCTCTGCTGCACAAGTTTTTTGGAAAAAGCAAGCCCTTTGCTGCAGGAAGTCCAGGTTCTGGTACTAGACTTCTTCTGCCTTCTTCCCTTTACTGACTTGGGGTTTAGGTCCAGAAGAAGATATTTGGCTTCCCATGATGGATCTCCCCTGGCTAGAGCTCTCTGAGCAACTGGCATTCCCATGTGAGGTCCAGAAGGAGGGCAGGGAGCTCAGTGCTCCAGGTTGATGGACCCTGGAGAAAGCTGGTGGCAGTTTCCAGCTCTTCTCACCTTTATCACACTTGGGCTGAGGGTAGGAGAGAAACCCTGCACTGATGCTTCCCCCCTTCTTCTCTTTCAAAGTGGAAGAAATTGAGTCTGTGCAGAAGGAAAGAGTCCAGCTGTTGCAAAGTCCATGGCATTGTGACTTCTCACTCTGCTCTGGATCCTGCTTTCAGCAGGTGGCAGTAGTTTAGTGCCTTCAGCGGTAGTCTCTTGGGTCTGATTCAGGAAAGCCTTCTGAAATGGACTTTGGGAGAGGATGTGAAAGGCTGCAGCATCTCAGCACCTTGGCCTTTAAGTTCTGCACTTCAGAGAGACTCACAGAACCATAGCATGGGTTGGGTTGAAAGGGACATCCAAAGCTCATCCAGTCCAAGCCCCTCTGCACTCGGCAGGCACATCCTCCACTAGATCAGGTTGCCCACAGCCCTGTCCAGCCTCCCCTTCAATATCTCCAGGGATGGGCCACAACCACCTCCCCAAGCAACCTGTTGCAATGTTCCAGCACCCTCCTGGTGCAGAACTTGTTCCTCACATCCAATCTCAAGCTGCTCTGCTCTACTTTGAAGCCATTGCCCTCATCCTGTCCCTGCAGCCCTTTGCAAACAGTCTCTCTGCAGCCTTCTTGCAGCCCACTTCAGCTCCTGGCAGGCTGCTATTAGGTCTCCCTGCAGCCTTCTCTTCTCCAGGCTGCACACCCCCAGCTCCCTCAGCCTGTCCTCCTAGCAGAGCTGCTCCAAGCCCCTGATCATTTTCCTGGCCCTCCTCTGCACCTGCTCCATCAGGTCCATGTTCTTGCTGTGTTGAGGGCTCCAGAGCTGGAAAAGGTCAGTGCCTGCCTCCTGACTCTTCCATGTGTTTCTGTATCTGACAGAGTGGAGGAAGCCTCGCTGGACCCTCTCAAGAGTGACCATAGTGACCATAGTCTCCATAGGAGGAGAGGTTTAATCAGCCACAACTCAGATCACAAGGCTTCTCATCTCCTCTTGGTCAGTGGCTTAATTAACTGCTGGCAAATCTACTCTGAGAGAAGAGGTTTGCATCTGCTGCTCACTCCATTATCCCATGCTGAACTGGGGTCCTGCTAGGCAGATGTCTACCAGAATGGGACCATGAAAGTTATGAATTGAGGCACCAAGATGAACAGATCCAGCAGGTGGCTTGAAGTCAAATTCATAACAGCTCAGTTTGAGGGTGCCAGAGCCCTGGAGCAGGCTGCTCAGGGAGGTTGCGGAGTCTCCTTCTCTGGGTATTTGGACACAATCCTGGGCAAGCTGCAGTGCTTTAGCTGGGGAGTTGGACTAGGTGATCTCCAGAGAGGTGCCCTCCAACCCCCACTAGTCACAGAATCACAGAACTTTAGAGGTTGCAAGAGACCTCCAGAGACNACTCCCCCTCCTGGCTCTCTGCTGGACTCTCTGCAGCAGGTCCCTGTCTCTGCTGCCCTGGGGAGCCCCAAAGTGGACACAGTCTTGCAGCTGTGGTCTCAGCAGGGCAGAGCAGAGGGGGATCAGAACCTCCCTAGTCCTGCTGGCCACACTTTTCCTGCTGCCCTCCAGGATTCTGTGGTTGTGCTGGCAGAAGCAACAGCCTGCAGTAAGATGGCAAAAGCAGTTGGGTAGTGATCTAGAGGCATGACACCAGCAGATGATCTGGGACAACACAGCAGCAAAACTTCTGTCTCAGGAGGCTGAAGCAAATGAAATTGCTGATCCTAAGTCAAAGGCATGGCAGACAGGGAGAAGAAAGGGAAGTGTGGGTCCCCTGATGTCTCCAAGACAGTCATTTGTGCATGCCAAAGCAGATGAGCTTAGAGAGCCAAGCGCAGTGGGGGTGGAATTCCAGGGTGACACTTCCCTGGAGGCAGCACAGCTCTCTCAGCTCTTCCTTCTTCCCAGGGAAGGTTATTACAGTGTCACCACTGACAGCTTAAACAGCTCCTAGGAGGAAAGGCACACCACCAGGAGGGACAGCCTGGCTCCCTCCTGTATAGTCAGGAGGAGGGTGGTTTGGCCAGCTCTGCTGTTAGGAAGGTGATTTACCTCCTCCTGATTTATTAGCCTCTTAACTTGCTCTGCTCCACGTTGGCTTGCAGGGAGTGTGGCTAACAGGAAGGCTCCTGCTATGCCCTCATCAAAACCTTGCTCCCTCTCTCTTCCTTGAAAAGGTGGGAGACACTTTCTCTGTGCAGCAAACCAAGCAACTGATTTGATTTGCTAAATCACAGTACTTCTGTTTCTTCATCCACAGTGGGAACAAATGGATTTCAGAAGAGCCTGAGATGTTCTTTTTTTGATCACTGTTCTGGCTTGAGGTGAAACAGAACCAGTTCTGTCCAGGGATTTGGCTCCTCAGCTCAGGTTCTGCTCAGTGAGGGCACTTGCTGAAGCTCAGGGCAGGTCTGCACAGCCAGGGGCTGCCTCTGGCAGTGAGAAGCTGATGGGGAGACTCCCTGCCAAGGGTTGGGCTGCAGAAAGGCTCAGAGTAAGGGCACTGCCATGTCTTGTGTGCAGTTAGTCAGAGGGGGCACCTGTGGGGATGAGCAGGCAGGACAGGTGACCCTAAGCTGACCATCAAGGGATTCCACCCCATGGATGGCATCTTCAGGACAAAGCTGAGGGATCAGCAGAGCCAAGCCTCTTCTTCAATGGCCAACACACAAGGGTGACTTTGTCCATTGTGCCTTCACTCCCAGTCCATGTGTCCTTAATCCAGCTCTGAGATCCTGCTCCTGAATCCAATCCCCATCTGCCACAGAGTCCAGTCTGGGATTTCTCCAGTGCCTGCCCACAGCAGCAGTGGTGATGGTGACATCACTGCCATCAGGGGTTGGGTTCCATATTGCTTTGCATCTATTTATATCTATCTCATTATTGTTATTTCCATCAAAGCTGCTTTAATTTCTTTCCCAACCCAGCAGCCTCTCTCCCTTATTCCCTTTGGGAAGGCAGAGCCATTCACAGAGAACATCTGTCCCTCCTTTAGTGGCCAGCCCAGCCCTAACCCTTGACAAAGGCTAGGATGATGGAATCTCCAAACATCTCCTTTTGTTCTTTGAAAGCAATTTTCATCTCTTTCTCAAGGTCCCTTTCCCTAAAGCATTTCCAGTTTCTCTCCCACACACCTTTATGAGCAGCACCAGGCATCTGCAGCTACTCTTTTGAGATCCATTCAGAAAGTGCTGACAGAATCCCACTCAATGTCACCTCTCAGAAGTGGGATTATTGTTTGCAGTCACTGGAGGGACGTTTTAAACAAACAGTTGCCCCTGCTTATGCAATCCAAGTGCCTGAGGAGCATCAAGCTCCTCTCTCCCAGCCCCCACCCCATGCTCTGAACAAAACAAACCCCCCCACACACATACACATCCCACAAAAAGCAAGGAGAGCTGAGCTGTAACCATGCCACTTACTTCTGGAATATAAAAACTCCTACAATGATGATAAATGAAATGAGATCAGAGGTGATCCAGATTAGGTGGTACTCATCTGGAGGCTGGAAGACAAAAAAAAAAAAAGAAAAAAAAAGAAAAGAAAAGGCAGAAGCACACCTTAAACCTTCTGGTTTGAACAATCACTGAGAGGCCACATGTGGCTCAAGTTAGCACCAAGGCAGAAAGCAAAGCAAAGAGCTGCAGGAGGTCATCTAGAAATCACCACCTGCTGGTGATGGAGAAGCTGGACAGAAGCTGAGTGGTGCTGTTCATAT
>VWYK01026396.1:0-16429 GCA_013399775.1 Semnornis frantzii | reverse complement strand
CCCCAAATCTGCTCTTATCCAGGCTAAATAGCCCCAGACTATTTACCCTCTTTTTTTTTTTTTTAATTTTCAGTTTGCACAACAGTTGTCATAGAATACTAAATAATGCCAGCAGGATTTAAAATTGAATTCAGAATTATTGTAATTACTTTAAATGTTTTACTTCCTCCCCACCCCAGCTAAATACATTAAATAGGATCTGCTCAAACATGCCTAGCAGGATGCATTTTAAATGCTTCGTGCAGACAGGCTATTCCCTGCTTCCTCATTTGGTTTGGTTTTCCCTTTCTTGTTTAAAAAAAAAATAAAACAAAAAAAAACACCAACAAAAACAAACACCAAAGTCTAGTAGTGAATGAATGAAACTTAATTATGCAAATATGCTAAATCCTGTTGACAGGCAGGACGAGGGCGATGCTAAGGCAAAGCTGGTAAGTTGAGGGCAACATCTACATTTCATTATTTATTGGGGGCCAGATACGAAAAGGCATTTGAGCACCCAGAGAGACAGTCAGCCAGTAACACTTACAAAACACCTAAGTGAATTAGGTGCATTCCTCCTGTACAGTTTTACTGGTAGCAATATGGGCAAATTAGTGAGTGAAATTAGTAAGCAAAAGGAGTAAGTGGTGGCACTCCAAACTAATCTCCTTTATGATTCAGCAGTCCTACATGTTTCTCTGAACATAAATCCTAAATGCAAAATAAGCATCATGCATCCACACTCCCATCTTATAAATCACAGAATGTCAGGGGCTAGAAGGGACCTTGAAAAATCATCCAGTCCAACTCCCCTGTCAGAGCAGGATCACCTCTACCAGATCACACAGGAATGCATCAAGAAAGGTTTTGAATATCTACAGAGGGAGACTCCACAACTGCCCTGGGCAGCCTGTTCCAGTGTTCTGTCACCCTTACAGGGGAAAAACTCCTCACGTTTCCATGGATCTTCCTATGCCTCAACCTCCACCCATTGCCCCTTGTCCTGTCATTGGGCATCACCAAGCAGAACCTGGCTCCGTCCTCTTTGGCGCTCACCCTGCACATATTTATAACCATGAATAAGGTCACCTCTCAGTCTCCTCCTCTCCAAACTGAAGAGCCCCAGTTCCCTCAGTCTCTCTTTGTAAGAGAGATGTTCCACTCCCTTAATCATCTTTGTGGCTCTGTGCTGGACTCTTTCAAGCAATTCCCTGAGGTTCTTCCTGAACTGGGAGGCTGAGAACTGGACACAGTACTCCAGATGTGGCCTCACCAGGACAGAGTACTACATGTTATAATGTGGGGAAGGAACATTTTCTACAGGGGATAGAAACTCTGCTTATGACAGTGTTACCTGTTCTTATTGAAATATTATAGGAAATTATGGATCCTGGGCTGGAATTTCAGTGGTAGACCCAAAAGTTATTTCCAAGCCTCTCTGCAAAGGTGTGTTATAAATTGGGGCAAAGAGAACATGACAAAGGCCTTATGTGGTTAGCAGTTCTCTCCTGGAAAGGACTGAAGGAAAAAAAGAAAAAAAATCAACAAAAAAACCAATGGCACTCCTGTTTCTCTGTGCTATTTAATAAAGTTCTGTTGGTTTTGACACAACTACTTAAAGATGCTAACATCTGTAAAGGGATTTAATCACAAGAATTACATCATAAGGAGGTAAGCCTTCAGATATTCAACCAGGTTAGTAAATACAAGGGAATTATTCAGATCAAAATAATTTTTATCAGCTTGCTATACAACTGACACCAACAAATTTGTGCTGGGCCTAGTCTACTGAATAGCCACATTACTGCCTTGGACAATGCATTAAGGAGTACACATAAAACTGGCAGATGGCATCTTTCTAGGAGGGATAGCAAACACTGGGGAGGACAAGATTAGCACTCACAGCACTCCCAAAATGAACCAACTGAAATAATCCAAAACTAACAATATGAAACTCTAAGGAGAGCTATGTTTGGGAGGAAGAAAACCAACTGAAAATGTGAGATAGATAAGCAGAAAAAGACCAGGCAGGAATGGTGCCTACATTTAACCCATTTCCAGGGCTAAACTCTAGCAGTTGCTCTATCACCCAAGGACACCTCCCCAGCAGAGAAGGGGAATGAGGTTAAAAGAAGATCCACAGGTTGAAATGAAATTGGATGTAATNTCACATACTGGAAGGCTACCATAAGGTCTTCTGGAAGCCTTCTCTTCTCCAGGCTGCAAAGCCCCAACTCTTGTAGCCTGTCCTCATAGCAGAGATGCTGCAGCCCCCTGATCATCTTTGTGGCCTCCTCTGGACCCTCTCCAACACTTCCATGTCCTTCCTGTGCTGGAGGTTTCAGAACTGTACACAGTACAGTTAGATAAAGTATAAAAAGTTATATACTCAAATTACTGCATACACAACAGTCACAATAAGCAGCAAAGCAATCCTTGGGAGCAGAATGGTAAGCAATCCCCTCCAGCAATGGGGAGAAATAGGAGGTGAAGGAAGGTGGGGATCAGGAAAAGCCCTCACCCGCAGCAAACTTCCCTCTTTATACTGAGCATGACTCTCTGTGTTCATTCAAAGTAAGAAAGAAATCACTGGTTTCATTTTTCAAAGGGAGAAAGAGGTTAGATGAAAGAAAAATCAGATTAAATTAGACAGTAAAGAAAAACTTTCATGACCCAAAGGTTGTGAAGGACTAGAAGAGGCTGCCAATGGAGTTCCTGTAACTTCACAGTTGAAGGTTTCTAAGAACAGACTACAGAATCATAGAACAGTGGGAGTTGGAAAGGACCTCTGGGGAGTAGCTGGTCCAATCCCCTGCTAAAGTTGGGTCACCCAGAGCAGGTTGGCTAGAAATAAATCCAGGCCAAGACTCCACAGCCTCTCTGAGCAGCCTAGTGCTCTGAAATCCTCAGAGTGAACTTACTTTTTCTCATGCTCAGATGTAACCTCCTGCTCTTCAATTTGTGCAGACTGCCCCTTGTCCTATCACTCAGCACTACAGAAAAGAGCCTGGCCCCATCTTCTTGGTCTCCACCAAGCATTGATATGATGCCCTCCCAGGCATATTTTTTATGTCCAGGCTAAGTAGCCCCGGGTGTCTCTCAGCCTTTCTAGATTAGACCAAGATCAGACAGATGGTCTGAGTACATTTGACCTTCTCTGAAAGGAGGGAGATTGACCAGCTGGCTTTGAAAAATGCCTTTCATTCCTACATTTCTATGGTGCTATTGGCAAATCATTTAGAAAATAGTGGTTTTAAATTGTCCTAAATCTATAGTTATTCTTTTAAACAAATCACTTTAAAAAAAAATTACTTAATGCATTCAGGAGCTCTTATTGATCGTGTCAAGGTGACATAGCTAATTTGGGATTTGCATTTCACCTGAGAGGGTTCCATTTAAGAAAATAAAACAAACCTAACAAACCACCTGCATAAACTCTTTCTACCTTTCTCAGAAAACAAAGGGACAGATTGTCTGCCTCTGAAATAAAAAGCCTGGTTTGTATTGATTGCAAGAGGAGGTTAGAGATTTGTTGTGTTTCATCACACAGAAGTGCATTCAGAGCCATCAGATTTGTAAAACACAGCAAGTCAAAGCCAGTGGCACTGGCTTGGGAAATACTGATAAAACACATCCACTGTTATGTGTCTATCAATTCTATGTTCATTTTCAATATGCTGATGCATAGGTGGGATGCTGTCAAATCAATTTGTTTGCATGTAGAATGTTCAGAGGTGTTCCTAAAGGGACTATATCTAACCTTGTCACTGAAGTGTTTTATCCTCTGAAACTCCTGCAGTGGAATAGCCTGTTCAGCTAATCACATTGTTTAACTTGCACTGTTTGTGAATGCTGATGCCAAAAATCCTGTGAAGGAAGTAGCCTTATCTGAACTTTCATGTCATGACAGATGCTTTGCAAAGATTAACATGTCTGTAATCTTCATGCAAGCCATTTGGTTTAACCTCAGCAGTACGTGAAGAAGGAAACTGTTCCCAGGTGACAAGGTGCTTTAAACAGACATTAGCAGGTAACATGGTGTAAATATTACAGTTGCACACATTTCAAAGGGACTCAAATAGCCTTTCCTTGTAACACTCAGCCAGGTTAATTCTTCCTAAAATCAAAGACAGTTCTTCTGGCTGTTCTTCAGACACTGAAATGATTTAGATACCAAGAGACAGTTACAATGGGTAACACCAGTACGGTGCAGATCCACAATAAGAGATACAGCAGCCTGCTAAAAATGAGGGTTTATGTTTGTGGATTTGTCAGATCAAGAGCTGCTTCTCTCTTTCTCCTCACCTCCTTCTTGGAGATGCTGTGTTCAGATGGCTTTTACAGAAGAAATGTTCTCATTGTGAAGATATGTTTTAGACCTTACTTACACCTTATAGGCTAATGATTGGCTGAACATGGAGGTGTCAGTAAGTATTAATAATACTGTGAAAGAGATAACAGTAGTTCCATAAATTGACCTTCTCTGATGATGACTTTGCCCCATTTTCTTCAGTTCATTTTAATGACTTGAAGAGTGCTTGGTGATGAAACCATTCCCCAGCATCAATTATTCACCAGAATTTAAAAAAAATAAAAAAAAAAAAGAGTTCAATTTCACAATTTTCTATCAGTGACTGAGCCTCTGTAGGTGAACTGTAGGCAGCACAATCTTTCTGACCTCTCTAAACTTATTCACACCCCTTTTTGAAACAAGATAACAAAAAAGAAGAGAGTAAATAATAGGTAGAATAAACCTTTTTTTTGTTTGCCTGTTTTGAGAAGAAATGTTGACCAGTCCATTTCTGCTTTTAAAATATATATACAACACATGCAAGAAAATCCATCTCTTAAAATACTTTTGCTGTAGCTCATGAATAAGGAATTTAATTTAAAAGATAGAAACGGAACGATCAAAGGGCTGGACTGAAACCAACACGACCAGAAATATTTTAAATGTTTGACATTGCATACCAGATGCAAATAAACATAGAAGCAAATTAGAGTTTGCATTTCTAAAGATAAAAATATATCCTGTCTGCATGTTAACATTTGCATATTGGGCCCTAGCTCTTAAGCTCGTCAGACCTGGAGTCCTGTGTGCAGTTCTGGAGCCCCAGCACAGGAAGGACATGGAACTGCTGGAGCAGGTCCAGAGGAGGCCACGAAGATGCTCAGAGGGCTGCAGAAGCTCTGCTATGAGGACAGGCTGAGAGAGTTGGGGCTCTGCAGCCTGGAGAAGAGAAGGCTTCCAGGAGACCTTATTGTAGCCTTCCAGTATCTGAAGGGGGCCTACAGGAAGGCTGGGGAGGGACTATTGACAAGGTTTTGCAATGACAGGACAAGGGGCAATGGGTTTAAACTGGCAGAGGGGAGATTGAAAGTGGATGTTAGGAGGAAGTTGTTTGCAGTGAGGGTGGTGAGGCACTGGCACAGGTTGCCCAGGGAGGTTGTGGCTGCTCCCTCCCTGGAGGTGTTCAAGGCCAGGTTGGACGAGGCCTTGAGTAACCTGTACTAGTAGGAGGTGTCCCTGCCTGTGGCAAGGGGGTTGGAACAAGATGATCTTTGAGGTCCCTTCCAACCTTACCATTCTATGATTCCAAGCCACACTTCTGAAAGGATGGTTTTCCACTATCCTGCCATTGCTCATTTTATTACACCACCACATTCAACTGGAATTCAACCTAGAGAAAAACCAATCTCAGTTTTATTGCAGGAAGAATTTTTCTAGGCAGGGTACGTGCGTATCCACTCCTTTTTCCCTGGTATTGTTCCTGACCTGCTTTCTTGACTCCTCAGATTGGCTTGGAGGTGGTGGGGTGGAGTCAGCCTATGACAGCACCTTCTGCCACTGTCTACAGTGATGAGCTGAAAATTCTCAGCCAGCTAAATGAGAATGGGCACCATACAGGGGAGACTGCAGCTCCAAAAGATGCTCAGTATAAATTGGATGCCTGTTTTCTGATTTAATTATTGAACGCACATTGAAGCCTTAGCAGATTAAAAGTGGGAACCTTTGGGGTACAGTGAGGTCTTTTATAGTTTATGCACTAGGCCATAGGCTTTAAAATCTTATATGAAAACTAGGCTTGAATTTACACTGAATTTCATTCTGTCAGCAGATAATGATAATGTCAGCTCTCATGATAATGAGCCAGTACAGGTTGCAAATTCACCAGAGGTTTTGTAAATTCCTTTCCCATTTAGGCACATGAAAACACTAAACTATTCCCTTTCCTTTTAAGATGTCCTTTCAAAGATATCCCCTTCCCTAATGCTATTGGGACTCTCATCTTTAAGCCACAAGACAGAAGGTCTGGTATGAGAGAATAAAAGGAAAAGTTGTTGTATATATGCATCATAATCCTTTGATATTTGAGGGAACATAATCTTATATTAGGAATTACCTGGCTATCCCAAGAGGTCCCAAATTATGAAGAGCTAAATCAAATCTGACCATCATATTTCAGCAGTTTGATGGATTTCCTCTCGCCTTTTACCCTTCTATTACTGCATAGCCACACCAAAGTTGTAATTCCCAAAGAGTCCCAGAATGGTAAATGCAGTTCAGGTCTGGGCACTTGCTGGTTTCTGCACTTTGAAAGGTAATGAATAGGAACAAGTACAAGTGCAATTGAATATGTAGGCTAGAGGCACTAAGTTGCAGCCTCAAAGAGGTCATGTTGAAATGAATTTTTAAAAAGGACTATAAAATTGCATCTAAGATAGATGGGTTGCAAAAGCAATATTTAAATGAAATTGTTATGGATATAAGTCACTTGCCAGGCATTCTAACTATTTCCAACATAAAATATGTTTTCACTTCATATATAAAACATTGTTATTATTCACATCCTGTGTCACGTTAACATATTAAAACTTAAATGTTTAATGCATATATTAAAATTTTGTGTCATCATTAACACAGCTGATGAATACCCTTTAACAAAAAGAATGGAAAAGATATGTCAAGGCAGATAATTTTTACAATTAGAATAAAAATACATAACTTAAAAGTGTGATAAGATAAAACTGCTTGAATTCAAAGTTTCACATTCCCCTCTCCTCGCTCATGGGAATCCAGTTGCCATTTGTTTTCCTATTAAATGACATTTCAAATACTTTATTATAAACATAAATCACATCTCCTTTTGAGAAGGCAAATGACAAACTAAATTTGAGGTCTGCCTTGCATTTCTATGCCCTACCCAAGACTAAATAGATGAGCAGTTGCTTTATAGATTGCACTTGATGGATAAACAAAGAGAGGCAGTAGGTTATGGAAAACATGTCACTTGGAACTGACATCTGCCCTCATAATTCGTGAGCATCTTACCCTGCTGTGTCACCTCTGCAGACATCAGTTCCCCATCCTGGTTCACAACATCCAGAGGAGGAGATTGAGTCTTTTTTAAAGTCATCTGCCTCTTGCAAAATGCAAACCTTTCCCCTAGCAGGGATGCTCTGTTTCATCTGGCCAGGTGTAGGTGGTAAGAAATGCGCTCAGTACTGGGCTGGGGTATGCAGAATGATTTGTGGCTGTGTGGGAGCAGGAGGGTTTGGGCACAGCAAAAGTGTGCTCAGACTGTACAGCAATGCCACAGTTTGGATGAGACTACTCTAGCAACTGAGATGTTGCTTGGTATGAGATGATGCTGAAGGTATAACTTGGAGTGACCAGGCACAGAAGAACCCTCATCAGCTACACCTATCACTGCACAGTCCCAAGCTCTGGGTTGTTTGGCATATTTAAACTGAACCTTCCAGAGAAATTCTCCATCAGCAATGATTTCCTTTCCAGACAAAGCACATCACCTGACACACAGGAGGTGCTGATGTTCATCAATTCTTTTCCTAAAGACCCACACAGAGAAAATGCACAAAGGAGTGCCACCAGTGCAAAAATCTGATCATCACCAACAGGATGATAAACCTGGAATAGATATTTTAATACTGTGATGTGGTTGGTTTGTACCACTTCTAGAGATAATCTTGTACCCCACTGAATTTATCTGAATTCATGGAAAGAGGTTCATAGAATCATAGAAAGGTTTGGGTTGAAAGGGACCTTGAAAGGACATGTAGTCCAACTAGTTCACTAATTAAGGCTTTACAAGTGGAGGAAGGAAATCAATCATCTTAACAGAACTGTTTAAATNTCTCACCACCCTCAGTGGAAAGAATTTCCTCCTAACATCCAGTCTAAATCTTCCCTCTGCCAGTTTTAACCCATTGCCCCTTGTCCTGTCATTGCAAGACCTTGTTAATAGTCCCTCCCCAGCCTTCCTATAGGCCCCCTTCACATACTGGAAGGCTACTCTAAGGTCTCCTGGAAGTCTTCTCTTCTCCTGGCTGCAGAGCCCCAACTCTCTCAGCCTGTCCTCATAGCAGAGCTTCTGCAGCCCTCTGAGCATCTTTGTGGCCTCCTCTGGACCCTCTCCAACACTTCCATGTCCTTCCTGTGCTGGGGCTCCAGAACTGCACACAGGACTCCAGATGGGGTCTGAGGAGAGCAGAGTAAATGGGCAGAATCCCCTCCCTTGCCCTGCTGCCCACACTGCTCTTGATGCAGCCCAGCACTCGGTTGCTGTCTGGGCTGCACTCACACTGCAGGCTCATATTGAGCTTTTCATCAGCCAGAGCCCCAAGGTCCTTTTCCTCAGGGCTGCTCTCTAGCCATTCACTTGGAAATCCCTAGCATTTACACTACAGCATTTCCAGTTCTTATATTTTTATTCCCAGATTTAAAAAGATCAGTATGTTTGGAGATTTTTTTCCCTAAAAGTAAATTTTTACGGTCCAGTGGTTAAAAGTTAAACTCTGCTTTCATTTCAACATGATGCATTTCTTGACCATTCAGCTGTAGAGAAAAATTTAAGGATGTGACTTTTTGGGGTCCAAAATCAAAATGACAAGCCAATAAAACTTTGTATGTCTTGTCCTTTTTTTTTTTTCCTCCTTTCCTTTTTCCTTTTTTTTTTTTTTTCCCCCATTAACTCCTTGGATTTAAATCCACTCTCAGTATTTGATGACCTGCCTCAAGATTTTTGAAAGCCTGACACTGGCAATATCACTGCTCTTGTAATGCAAGAGATATTGTCAGCATGTATTTGGGATGACCTGCTTAATTTGTTCATGAGTAATACATTCTGCCCAAACACAGGTTGAAATAATTCTTTAGCACACTACTCATTTTTATTTAGGTGAGGTGTGCTTGTAAAGTGTAATGAAGTAATGCCAGACTCTCTCCATCTTGCATTCTTTTGTGTTTCACCTGTAACTGCGGGTGAGAAAATTAGTTCTGATTATTAGCCAAATTCTAACAGGGAAGAGAGTGCCCAGCTAAAACAGCAGGAACAAAATCTCACTCTTTTTTTGTGAGGTAGATCAACAAACGGGTTAAATACTTGCTTTCTGATTGAGTATTTCTCTGTCTTTCACTAACAAAATTCTGGAAGAGTTGTTTAATAATACTTATTTCAGACAGTTAGATTAACCATATTTGATCCAGAGAGCAAAAGAGCTTTGTAAAGATTTAAAAATTCCTGTGCATTTCTCCCCTTTGGAAGCTCATTTTAAAAAAGCTCCCTCTGAATACCTTTAAGTCTTTCCTCTGTCACTTAAAGATCTTTTCCAGTTGCATCTTTCTTAGGAAAATCAAATTTTGGAATGTTTTGGATGTTATTTTAGGTTTTAGGAACATCAGGAGTATTAGATTTGTACTGGTGAAGTGCAGCTTAAAAAATAGGTACCTCAAGTCAGCTCACATGATGTTCATGTCCATGACACCTTGGAAAAAAATCTCCAGCAACGACCAACCAAGGATCACAGAAGGTTAGGGGCTGGAAGGGATCTTGAAAGATCATCCAGTCCAACTCCCCTGGTCAGAGCAGCATCACCTATACCAAATCACATAGGAACATACTCGGGCAGATGTTGAGTACCTCCAGGGAGGGAGACTCCACAACTGCCCTGTGCAGCCTGTTCCTGTGTTGTCACCCTCACAGTGAAAAAATTATTCCTCGTGTTTACATGGAACTTCCTATGCCTCAGCTTCCACCCATTGCCCCTTGTCCTGGCAGTGGGCATCACTGAGCAGAGCCTGGTTCCATCTTCTTGGCACTCACTCTTTATCTATTTATAAATATGAATGAGGTCACCTCTCAGTCTCCTCTCCTCCAAGCAGCAGAGCCCCATCTCCCTCGATATCTGCTCGTAAGAGAGATGTTCCATTCCCTTAATCATTTCCGTGGCTCTACACTGGAAGCATATAGGTTTTCCCTCAGCTTTGCTGGGGTCAGTTGGCTTAATGTTAGTCAATTTGAATTTTAAAAGAAGTCTTTTTCTAATGAGAGTATGGAAGCCCTTTTGAAAGAATCATGTCTCTGAACAAATCCCATGGCACAGAAAATGATCTACCAGTAAGTAAGAAAAGAGAAATATTCAATTCTGAAAACTAATGATGAAAATGAATCTGATGGACTCAAGGAATCAAATTCCCAGTTACATTTACACTTTAATATACCGTTTTCTGACACTGAAATGATTCAAGGGAAAAAAAGGCTAATTTCCATTTTAAAAAAATCTGTTTAAAATATCTATTTAAAATCATTTATGCATAAATTAATAACTCCTGCAAAAGAATATCTTTAGAAAATATAACCTTAATCTTTGCAATACTCTTATAATAATTCCTCTGGAAGTTAAATTACAATTATCTTTTACCCTGTAAAATGTCTAAAAATGTAATGTAAAATAAATGTCTTTTAAAATGGAAAAATAATACCTGGAGAGGTTAAGGCAGATTAAATAATGTTCACACAGAGGTAAATGCAGGAAATTTGCCTGTAATTTTCATATGTGCCTTAGAATATATATATACACACACATATATATAGATATATAGATATTTTAGAGGTGAAAAGGCTTGCATTAAAATGCAGAATTAAAAAAGAAACAAACAAATAAAAAGAAAACACTGTGGAGCTTATAATTGTGATACCATCACGAAAACAAAGTGAGTATGTCAGGAAAAAAGTCAACTGCTACACTATTTCACATACTCCTGTGGTCCTTTCCAACCTGAGATATGTTGTGATTCTTTTTAGGAAAAAGATAACTGTCATTTGAAATAGAGTAGGTGAACTAATGGCTGGCTGAATAGTCATGCATATGCATAAAGGTATAGTGCAATTTCAGCTTCAGGATGTTTTATCATGACCTGTTAATAGAGTAGCTTCTGTTTGTTTGTTTGTTTCCCTGGAGCATTTATATACTACAGCAAACAATCTCAAAGTGGATTTCAAAGGACAGTAAGGGATACAATCAGCATATGTTATTGAGTGAGGTTCTGTATTTTCTTACAGATTACCTTGGGAAATCCCACTGTATATGACAACACACATGAAAACAACTGCTGCTTTACCCACTGCACTGTGACCGGATACCTACAGCAGTCAGTCGTGACTACCAGCATTGCCGGATTTACACACTGACTGAGCTAGGTTGATGTCTTCTTCTCCCTGCTCCCTGATGCTGGATTTCAAAGCTGCCTTCTTCTGCATTTGTCTGTTTATATATCTTTATGGAACCAGATACACATAAATCAACATTTTACAAATCTCAGCTTCTTAAACACAGTCATGCATGGCTGGCCTGATGACAACAGCCCTGAGCGCCTGGCAGCTCACACTGCTGCCAGTGACAGCAGCTGAATCATCAGCACAACTCTGGAGTCAGCTCAGGTACCAAACATGGGTAACCTCTGCACAGACAGTTTGGGCAGAGGATTGTGCTCTGGTGATGACAACAATGAGAACAAAATGCTTTGTATTACCCAAAATCACAGAACTTTAGAGGCTGGAAGTGACCTCCAGAGATCATTGAGTCCGACCTCCTTGCTAAGGCAGGTTCACCTAGGGTAGTTTGCACAGGAACACATCCTGGTGGGTTGTGAAGTGATACCTAAACTCTCTTACTCTCTAAAACAGGAGAGTTACATGAAGAGAGCCCACTAGAAGCAGTCTGTGCCCATCAAAATCTCAAGAAACATGATGCATAAGAATTGTTTGGGGTGATGTTGACTGTTGGATCGGGTCCAAAGGAGGCTGCAAAAATGGTCAGAGGGCTGGAATACCTCTGCAGTGAAGAAAGGCTGAGAGAGTTGGGGTTGTTCAGGCAGGAGAGAAGGCTCCAGAAAGACCTTACTGTGGCTTTTCAGTACTTGAAGGGGTCTGTAAGAAAGATGGGTACAGTCTTTGTAGACGGGTCTGTTTTGACAGACAAGTTCTAAAGCAAGGGAGATTAAGACTTGATCTAAGGAAGAAATTTTTGATACTGAGGGTGGTGAAACACTGGCCCAGGCTGCTCAGAGAGGCGGTAGATGCTCCATCCCTGGAAACATTCCAGGTGAGGTTACAGATGGGGCTCTGAGCAATCTGATCTAGTTGAAGATGTCCCTGCTCATTGCAGGTGGAGGTGGACTAGATGACTTTTAAAGGTCCCTTCCAACTCAAACCATTCTACAACTCTATTGAAGGTCTCATGCTACCAATTCAGTAACACAGAGGAATCAAGGTTCAACGCTAAGGGATACTTCCTGGCAGGGAATATTTCAATAGTATGGTTGAATAGTTAATAGCTGAATATAGTACAATACTTCAACCATATGAATTTAGCTGCAGAAACCACCTTTACTTTCCTATTACTTAAGTATTAAAGTTTTTATTTGCCAGCTATGGGAAATTAAAACCAGAGACAGAGTATTCAGGTAAAACAAAAAGTTCAGTTTCAGTCCATAATGGTAACAGACAGAGCATTTCTGAGATTTTTCCCAGACACTTTATGTTCCATTCACACTTTAGGCAGGCTAGTCTTTCTGTGGCAAAGCTCTAACCAAACATCAGAGTTTAGCCTTGGAATAAATTAGTGGTTAGTTAAAAATTGTCACACATAGCCAAGATTTGGTTTATTTTCACATGAATGCTTACTCAGCTCATGTGCTGCAAATTAGCATGTAATGATGCAAAGCTATACAATCAGAAACATTCATTGGAAAAGACCCCCAGGATCATCAAGTCCAACCAATATCCCTACTCTACAAAGGTCACCTTTAAATCATCTCCTCAAATACCACATCCAGCTACTTTTAAACACATCCAGGGTTGGTGACTCCACCACCTCCCTGGGCAGCCCATTCCAATGCCTGACCACTCTCGCTGTGAAAAAATGTTTCCTAATGTCCAGTCTAAACCTACCCAGTCACAGCTTGAGGCCATTCCCTTTTTTTCTATCACTTTTTACCTATGAGAAGTGACCAGCAGCAGCCTCTTGATGGCAGTCCCAAACGCCATCAGAGCAGAAAATAAAGGAAACTCACAAAATATTATAAATAATGTCATGAAAAGCAAGATACATAATGATTTCAACTACACCCCCCTTCTCAACAACAAGTTGAGTTGCTCTAAACACCTACAAGGGGTGGAGAACAGTACCTCTGCGTGACCTTTCATGACCTGAGGTATGTATGAAGTATTTATGGGGCATCTCATAAGCTTAGTGTGACTGCTGTTTTAAAAGGCTGAGCTCAAACCATCAGCTTTAAAGTTCCTACTGTTCCCCCTGCCCTCTGCAGAAGAGCAGTTGCAGTCCGATATTTCCTCTGAGGCGGGTGCCAAGCCTGTCTCAGCAGGGCTGGCTGTCCTCTCGAAGGCTTTCCCAGTGCAAGGTAGGCTGACCACCCTAATGATGATAGCTGCCACTTCCACAGCTTGCAGTGAGGAAATGCAGCTTGACTGAGGGTAGAAGGCCCTCTCCTGATTTCTATAGACAGCGATTGCAGTAGTAAGCAATAAACGAACGGAGGGGGAAGCAAAAGACATTCTGGAGTGCCAAGGGGAAAGTACTTTGAGAGTGGTTGAAGAGGGTTGAAGGGATGAGTCTGAAAGGACTGTGAGAGAAGGGTGCAGGAACATGAAAAGTGTCAGAAAACAGACAGCGTGTGTGTAAGCACAGGGTAGAAAGAAGCCTGATGCATCCCAGCAGAATGGGGAAAACAATCTGCAGACTAAAACATAATTGCATTGCTAAGCTCCTAAGAATAATTGCAATGTAAAGTCTCTGATGACCATGGGGTGCTAATATATATAAACTGCTAATATGGACAGATATATGTAGGTATTCTTGTAAAATCTACTTATCCCTGCTGTATTAGTAGGTACCACACACAGACTAAATAATACATATATTTACATGTTGGGATTTTCAGGGTTTTGTCAGGTTGGGGAGTTAGTGCAGAGGAGTTGATTCACTCTTCCATCACCCACTGAACAAGCAGAAAGTAAAGCTATATGGTCCATTTAGTTGTCAGAACAACAAAGAGCGAGCAACAATGAGGTTAAGAAAGAATCTGTTGCTAAGCCAGATGGAAATCAAAAGCTGTCCTGCAGATCTTGCAAGTTAAAAGGCAGAAGACACCTATAGCTTAAAAACCATGCCCAGCCTGGAGACAGGGCAGTCATCTCACCCCCAGTACATACAAGCATGGAACTTGCAGCTTTTTTACATACAGGGGTGGGAATTGTCCAGAGGTCTCCAAAGTGTAAAATGCAGCATGGGGCTGTGAGTGTTTTCCTTGTGTCCATAGGCATTTCATCCAGTTGTCAACCTGTGCATGGAGATACCACCATATACAACATACATATACCTAGCCTAATGCCTGCCAAGCTGCAATACACATGTACAGACAAAGTCTTCGTTGAGGGAACTGCTGCCTCTTCATCTCCTTTTGCATGTTAATAGAACCAGCCTTTCTAAAGTGACTAATTACACCGAATGCCTTAGCAGGTCTCACTTATCCCACTCTACATTAATGAACCAAAAAGCCAGCTCATTGTCAGATTTCTCTAACCAGGAAGACCTTAAGAATGTTCCCCCACCCAACATCATTTCAATTCATCTTTATTTTCCTTTGCTTGAAAGTGTGCCTTTGCAACTCGTGGTGCTGGGCGACGAGCCCTGCTGTGACATGAGACGTCAGGTTCTGTCAGTCACATCAACTGATGTGATGTGACGGAGCCTAATGCGATGGGACCCATGCCCTGTCGAGTGCAGACTGTGTCACTGTGCTGTTCAGAGGCTGGTTTCTCTGAGAAGAAGTGCCATGAAGGAAGCCAGGTTTCCTGTGGCAAAGGCGGCTAAATGATTTTGGAAAGGAAAATGCAATCAGCTCTTTGCTGCATGCACAAGGAGAATATTCGGCTTTTCTCTTTGTTTGCAGCGCTACTTTCACAGGATGTTAGGGGTTGGAAGGGATCTCCATGTATCATCCAGTCCAACCCCCCTGCCAGAGCAGGGCCATAGAATCTAGCTCAGGTCACACAGGAATGCATCCAGATGGAAAGTCTCCAGAGAAGGAGACTCCACAACCTCCCTGGGTAGCCTGTTCCAGTGCTATGTGACCCTTACAGTAAAGGCATTCCTTCCTCATGTTGAGGTGGAATTTCCTGTGCTGTAGTTTATACCCATTGCCCCTTGTCCTATCATGGTGCAACTGAGAAGAGTTTGTCCCCTCCCTCTTGACACTCAGCCCAACTTCCATGGGATCCAGTCACAAAACCCATACAAGTTGTCTGTTCACCCTGTTAAACCTTGCCTGGGGTCTACCTGAGAGTGGCATTAGAGTGCTGCTTCTTGGAGTGCTGCTCTCCTTGGGAAAAGTGCTGTTTCTGCAAGGCCCACACATTGGTTGCTGGTGAATGACACCAGTGTAAGTTTGCAGTCCCCCCATTTTCAGAGCCAACAGCCATTGCTTTGCCAGTAGCTTTTCACCACTCTATCCTATAGCCTTGTGGTAGTTTAAGCCTTATTGGAATATTCCAGTAAGACAAATTGGTACTTTGCTGAAAGTTCAGTGCAGGATCTAACTAAATTAGATCATTGGATGTGAAAGAATAACAATGATAAAGTCTAATATTCATTGATTTGCTGAGAGGTACAAAAAGCCAATGTATAAACAATTCCTTCTTCTTGGCTCTTGGGCACTAGATCTGTTTGCTGTTCCTTCACTTCTCTCTAATCTCCTCCACTAACCTTGGCTGCCCAGATAAGACCTGAGCTTTGCTGGTTGTTTTCTATCTAGAGAGAGGGAGGAAGGTGTTGACCCCTTCTGGGTTTGCTTTGTGTGGGGGGAAGATTGGATTCTTGGATAATTTCTAAATTGTATATATTTGTAAATACATGTAAATATATTTTGTATATATGCTTGTAAATTCAGCTTTGTTGTAAAACAGAGCTTTATCTGACTTCCAGGCTATCTGAGCTGGTCTAGTAAATTTTAAGTAGGAGGGGGAATTCCTAATACACCACAGTCCTGAACTAAGCAATGGTTGGAAGAGGCCTTTCAGATCACATGGTCCAACCATCAAACTAGTACTGCCAGGTCACTACTAAA
>VWYK01026393.1:0-14588 GCA_013399775.1 Semnornis frantzii | reverse complement strand
GGTTGAAAAGTGTATTAATGTGTGTGGAAGCACAGATAAAAAATACAATTTTTTAAACATTTGCAAACTGTGCAAATGCAGTTTTCAGTTTTGCAGTCTGCTCCATGAAAACTAACGGGGTCTGCCTTAGTTCTGTCCACTAACATCTGAAAAAGCAGTAAACATCCCATTTTAGTGGCTTTCCCCCTTTTCATCTTAGTATACTTTTCCTATTTCTGCAGTGCTTAACCTTCTCATTGAGTTAGATATCTTCCTGTTCACAGAACAAACTTCTTTTTCTTTTACATTTTAATGCACACTTCTTCCAAGAAGCCTCAGTGTTCGATAACTGTTCAAGGACACTTGAAATAAGAAGACTGTCTGGACTGCCTGCAGTACTGCAGGAATGTCCCCTAGATGTAGGCCTCTGGGTCAAAGACCCTTTCTCAGACTATATGTACAACGTCATTACTTCCCATTTAATGATATCCTATCAGTCTTTCCTTCATATTGTTCTTACTTCATCTCACTAGTTTGTCCTTGTTACGGGCCTGATGCATCAAAGCATTTCAGCATGTGGTTGAGGCTTGCAAACCTACTAGGGTAAGTACCTTGACATTTTATAATCCTGTAAAGTCTGTAAAGTGTGTAGCTTTGGCATTAGAAAAAATGGATTTAAATGATGTCTCGGATAAAAGCTAACCTTTTCTGTTCAGCACTTACTCTTCTCTGTAACACAAGAAGTTTCTGCAGTTTGTATTGCATATATCTCAAACAAGGATGGTTTTGACAAATGGACTGTTACTTTATAATTTCTGGGGTTTTTTGAGACTGTCTAAAAGAGTATCTACATATAATAAATTTTTTGAGATATTATTGCTTATCTGTACTCCTCAAAAAACTGCTTAGCTTTTGTTAGACACCCTGAAGGATTACTTAATTTTTTTCCATTCAGCTTCTTAAAGAACTTAAAAGCAAAATAAGAAAACGGGACTATCGCAGTAGGCTCAAAACCTTTCCTTGCAAACACCAAGGGTAAGCTTTGTTACATTCTCTTTGGAGAACTGAGTTTGGTCCAGAGCAGAATTTTAATATCTCTAAGTACTGGAAATAAAATGTAATTAAACCTCTGCATATTCCTTGTGTACTATAAATACATTAATAAAATAGGCAGAGGAAATCAACTCCTAAATTATTAGCAGTAGTAAAATGCTGAATATTGAAACACAGTTTAATTTATTCATTTGTAATTTTTATCAGGCTAAAATAGGCCTCTAGGAGCAATTTAAGCATTACGATAATGTAATTGTTCAGTACAGTCAGCAGTTAGATACACAGCTATCTCTATACAAAAAAAACCAAAAAAACAAACTAGTGGTAAAGTCCCATGTTGCAATTTAAATTGATGGTGAATTTGCACAAAGCCAGCAGATTGTTTTCCTGTCTCTTTTATGGACAAGCAACTTATGTATTTCAGTATGAAAACCACCAGGCAGTGAACCAGAGCAGCTAATCTGGTTCAGTGCCCACAGAAAGAGGGTCAAGGTCTAATTGTAAAACTTCTAGGTAACCAGTATATCTCCAAGGTACAAGTACAAAGTATAAAACTCCTAAGTCCAAAGCGAATTTAGGTGTTGACTATCTGCCTTGGATATATTTTAGAGAAAATTAGCTAGGCCCAATGCAAAACAGAATAGATGTCATATATAAATAGCACAGACAATTAAAAATCTTTTAGGTTGTGTACTAGACCCTACATCTACAAAAGAAAGATTCACAGGTAGGCATTTCAAAGCTAAGGCAATCAGAATATTCAGTTTTCACTGAATATTTCCTTATATGAAAGAGTACTCTCAGTTCCAGTCTGCTGTGTAGGGCAGATGACATACCTCACAATCATCAGTAATATTAACCCCCAGATAAATTTCCAAAACCGTTGTAATGCAGATCCAACTTATTTGAAATTCAGCAGTCTTTCTCAACTTCCATTTGCAACCATAAGGAGCACTCATGGTTGAGGGAAAAACATTGTGTCTCTAATCCAACACATTGCTGCTTCTCAAATCTCAAAGGACTCAAAATACTTCTTTTCCAGAGTGGTACTCAAAATTACAGATAGGATTGAGCTGCACCTGTTATACTTGAAGGTTGAGCCATCTTTCTGAAGAATTTTCATATGAAAGTAGGAAAAATGTGAGTGGACCAGACATCTAAATAGTCTGCTTGGGTGAAGTTAGAGCCTTATGTCATGCTTACATCCAGTTTGGGAGGGTTCAAAATGACCTCAGGAGGTTCCTGGCAAACCCTTCCACTCAAAGCTGGATTGGCTCAGAGGTCAGGTCAAGTTGCTCAGGGCTTCATCTGCTCTGGTTTTGAAACCTTCAAGGGTGGAGCCTAGATGTTTGGCCAATCTACTCCACTGCTTGTCTATCCTGATGCTATGTGAGTCCTGAGCCACTGTAGGGAATAAACCTAATTTCACAAACTGTTCCCAAGCCACACTGAGGAAAGGCCAGTCCCACACGTTGTACGGCCTGTATTTTCTTTCTGTGAAAGAAGGGGCAAAGTCTGCTCAGGCCGGGAATACAACAATGAACTATCGCTTTCAGTAGAGGCTGTCTCAACATGTAAACTATATTTGTTATTGTAAATTCATACTCTGAGCACTTCTTAAACAGGAGAGCTAGAAAGAATTGTTTCCAATTAACATAAATTCTAAGGTCACCGCTTGAGAGCCAAAGCGCAAAGTTACTAATTTAGATCTTTGATCTGGTCTTGAAAGCATCTGCCTCCAGTGAAGAATGCATAGTGTCTGGACATTAGCTAAACTCCTGCAGAATCTGCTGAGGGTCAGAAAATTTCATATGTGGAATGTGTCCTGTGGATATCATTCCAGTATTATCGTCACTTATTTTATTATTATTTTTAAAAATGCTTTTAAAAATGCTTTTAATGTAAGTTTTATTAAGATATTTTCTATTTTATGCTGCCTCTCAATCAAGTGTCTATCTACTACAAGTTTACTGCTCAGAGGTCAAGAGCAGAAAAACTGAATAGTAACAATTCAGTGCTGATAAAGGTGGTATTAAATGGACTTCTAACATGTTGCAAGATGTCAAAAAGTCATTTACAGTCTTAAACACATATTGCACCTGAAGACAGACATATATTTGTAGAGATTGCATAGTTTATTTTTCAACAAGTAATATAATAATGCTTGACTGAGAAGGGCAATCGAGAAATCTGTGAAACTGTTTCCATAGTAACCTCAATAAGCTAGTAACCTTGGTTAGGGACAGCCCTGTAAGCAAGTATATTGTAAAAATGTCTCAGTCATAATGAATACACTCTCCCTGTTTGCATTTTTTTATTGCTTTCACTAATATCTTGCCACTTTATTAGTTTACTTGTTATCTTTCAGAAGCAAAACCTGAAGCATAATATAAATACTTGCCCTACCCATCACTCTCAGTGTTTTAAAAGGCATGTTTCAGGTACAGTACACTTAATTAGGATTTAACTATGCTGGAAAAAAAAAAAAAAAAGAAGACAACCAAACTCAAATAGTAAAGGAATTGACTTCAGTGTTTGCCCAGAAAATGACCAAAGCCTTTTCAATATTATTAAAACTGCAAATTTGGGAGCTAACTGTACTGCAGAAGCTCTTAACCAGTTCCCTGCTCCTAGCAGATCCATCTCTCATTTTTTGCAAAGACTGCAGATAAGAAAATGACAGAGCCACCTAATTTGGTTTTGCACAGCCCTAGAGAGAGAACTGAAAAATTATGATTTTGAATCAAAAGTTCTCCAAGTTCAGGGAAGTAAACAGCAGAGTATGGATTTAAACTATTTGTGCATGATTTTTGTACCTGTGTGATGTGGAGTGTCCCTCTTTAAAGCAGTGTTTCCTGGACTGCTCTGCAGAGCCCTGAGCAGTGGTCCACTGTCATGCCAAAAATATAATTACTTGCAAATGCATCATTGTGTACAGCTGTGTGGGTGGAACACAAAATGAGTGGGACTGGCTGCATCAGGAGGCCACAGGGGCTGAGGGCTCCCATCCAATCCCAGGTGCAGGGAGCAGGGCAACAGCAGGGGCACTGGAGCAGCCCCTGCTCTGAGCATTTGGCATCCCTCTGGGTCAAGGACAGGTGGAAGCTGTCGTGGGATGTGGGCCTGTGGGAAGACCTGGCATGATGGAGCGCATGGGCAGATGGAGACTGACCCTACTGTGGTATTGCTGGGGCAGGGGCTGCCAGGTCTGAGAGGCTCACATGAGGTCCTGGACTGTGGGTCTGGCAGGACAGACAGACTCATCAGCGTCTTCATGGCTAGGACTGTGAGTTCTGTATGAAAAGTTTTATATAATTAACTGAAGGAGGGAAAGGCCCTACCCTTGGAGTATTTCACCACATCCAGAACTAAGAAACATCAGAAAAATAAAAATCAGCATGGTATTTTTATTACTGTTACACAGTCCTGCAGTACCCAAGTGTGCTGTAGTAGGTGCCAGGCAAACAGAATGACATAAAGTCCTTGCTTGAATGTATGATCCAGTTAAGGCCCCAGTTCTACACAAAATGCATGTACTTCAGCATCCTAAAGCATAGCTGTAGCTAAATTCCATAAGGTATATAATTCTTTTTTTTCCTTCTGAGGAATTAATATATTGATAATATATAAATGTGATTTCTTGGAGACAAGATAGCTACCAGCTATACCAGGTACAATCCATTTCAAAGTAAATAATAATAATTATTTTTAATGTGTCTTTATTGACTTCTAACAATCTCTGAGGGGACTAATACCTAAGGAACTATGTATGTGTTGATGATAGAAAGCAGAATGAAGTGTACTGATTTATTGCAACTCTTCATTAAGTTTAAAAGCATTCCACTGTGATGAAGACATCAACCATAGGCTGTGGTACACACTGCAAAAGAATAGTTAAGGACAGGAAGACAAAAAAAAAGAAAGCAAACTGTTTTAACTTGAATTCAAGCCAGATTTCACAAAAACAAGACCCTATTCAAATCCAGTGAAGTAAAACATGTTAAAAGTATCCAGCACTTTTCACTGTTAAAAGTATGGATGAAACATACCTGCTTAGACGTCCACTAAAAGTTTTACTAGGCAAAGGAATAGCAGTTTACTATATCACATAAAGATAATTATGTAACTGAATTTCTTGTAAATACTCAAATCTGGATTCTTACCTCTATTACCTAAAATGATATAATTCCTTTGATTTGTATGGAATTAGATTTAGACCACCAATTTATGAAAAAAAAATTACTTTTTTGTATTTTTTTGCTCAGTAAAATTAAGATTTAATTTTGTAATTAAGAGGATTAGTCAAACTGAAAAAGAAAAAAATCAGATCAAGGAATAATGTGAAGTTTCAGGCTATATAACAGTCATGATAAAGTTTCTTTTGGAGCTTATTTTTAATGAGTTGGCAGATGAGAGTTATATAATACATTGATATGTTTTGCACCTGGGCAGCACAAACACAGAATAAGAAGCTGGCCTCTCCTCATCTAAGAAAATGGAGGTATTATAAATTGCTAATGCAAAAGGAAAATTCCTCTTAACTCCAATGGGATCCAGATTTTATCTTGCTTTCCTAATTGTTTCCTGGTGAGTTCTACACGTGTGAATATCATTGGCAAAAGTCAGGTCATTAACACAAGTACCGCAACGTTGAAAAATGCTGAATGCGTGCTTGTTTCCCAAATGACACGTGGCCCTGCAATCTGTTCATGTATGTGTCCCCATGTAATACAGCTGAAACTCTTCATAAGCATTATCATCAGTCATCTTTCTCAGAGGAAAATAAGCACAGTATGTCATTATGCCTAGGACTGTACCACAGTTTGGCTACCAATGGGCACTAGGCCAAGTTCCAGGAAAAAAAAAAAGTAATTATATTTAGTTTAGAAGCCTCTCAAAATGTTTTGTGGCACTTAACACACTGCCAGCACTTACAAATAAAAATTATCCCAAAAAAAAAATTAATTAAAATACATAATTTTTAAAAGTCAAAAAAGGAAAACATAACCCACATTTTCAAAACGGAGATAAGGAAGACCTGGAGAACTGCAGGACAGTCAGACTCAGTGCCTGGCAAGATAATGGATTTGATACTCTTGAAGACTCTGCTAGGGCACATGGGAAATGAGGACATGGCTGATGGCAACCAACACGGCTTCACCGAGGCCAAATCCTGCCTGACAAAGTTGGTGCTTTTTTATGATGGTGTCACAGCACTGGTGGATAAAAGTAGAGCAAATTATATCAGCTTCTGGGAATTGTGTGAGGTATTCAACACTGTTCCACATGACATCCTGGTCTGTAAATTGGAAGGACATGGATTTGATGAATGGACCACTCGGTGGATAATGAATTGGCTGGATGGATGCTCTCAAAGAGTTGCAATAAATGGCTCAATGTCCAAATGGAGACCTGTGATGAGTGGACTCCCTCAGGGGGTCTGTACTAGGACTGGTCCTGTTTAATGTTTTTGTCAGTGACAGGGACAGTGGGATCAAGCATACCCTTAGTAACTTTGATGGTGACACCAATTTGTGTCTGGAGGGAAGGAATGCCATCCAGAGGGACCTTGACACGCTGAAGAGGTGCACCCATACCAATGTCACGAAGTTCAATAAAGCCGAGTGCAAGGTCCTGCACCTGGGTCAGGGAAATCCTAAGCACAAATACAGACTGGGTGAGGAGTGGATTGAGAGCCACCCTGCTGAGAAGGACTTGGGCGTGCTGGTTGATGAAGCACTTAACACGAGTCAGCAATGTGCTCTGGCAGCCCCAAAAGCCAATCATATCCTGAGCTGCATCAAAAGCATCATGGTCAAGAGGTCAAGAAGGTGATTCTGCCCCTCTATGCTGTTATTGTAAGACCTGACCTGGAATACTGACTCCATCTCTGGGACCCCCAGCACAAGAAGGTCATGGATCTGTTGGATAGGGTCCAGAGGAGGGACACACAGGTGATCAGAGGACTGAATCGCCTCTCCTCCAAGTACAGGCTGAGAGAGTTGGGATTTTTTAGCCTGGAGAAGAAAGACTCTGGGAAGACCTTACAGCAGCTTTCCAGTACCTGAAGGGGGTCTTCAGAAAGGCCGGAGAGGGACTTTTTATAAGGTGATAGGACAAGGGGCAATGGTTTTAAACTACAGCAGGTTAGGTTTAGATTAGACATTAGGAAGAATTTTACTATGAGGGTGGAGAGATAATGGAACAGTTTGCCCAGAGAAGTTGTGGATGCCTTATCCCTTGAGATATTTAAAACCAGGCTGGATGAGAATTTGAGCAATCTGGGCAATCTGGTCTAGTAGGAGGTGTAGCCCTGGCCATGGCAGGGAGTTTGGAACTAGGTGATCTTTAAGGTCCTTTCCAATTCAAGTCATTCTAGGATTCTATGAATTCAAATTCTGATGTTCAGCTTTGGCAAAACAAAAGTTCTGGATACTCATCTTAAAAGTATTAATTAGACAGCAATATCTCTCCTTACTTAGAGTCTTGGTTGCTTCTACCTCAGTTTTTGACAGTGCATCATTTTCAAAGCACCTCCTTGCTTCAGAGACCTTGCCTCCAAAATCTGAGGTGGCATTTACAGAATCCTCAAATATAAATGCCACTCTAGAATTTTTACTTGCAAAAATACCACAGCTTGATTAAACTTACCATTAAGTTATCATATTTCCTATAATTCTCCCTACGGGTCAGAGAGAAAGTTCTAGGTTTGTTTGGGTTCTCTGGGCAGGGCACTGATAGCAGTATAGATGGCATTTCCATCTGTGAATCGATTAATCTCATAATCTGGGCTTTGTGCTCTATATTCTTTAATACTTCACCTACATATCCTTAAAGTTTATAAAAATGTCTTTTTAAGTATCTTTCTTTTAGGAGTGCTGAGGTGTGTAAGCCCACTATACAGACAAAAATATTCTGAGAGTATGTGGGATCTCATACACATAGGCATGTTGCTCCTGAACATCCCAACAGTTATCTCCATTCATTCATAGATGGTTCCCACTGGTGCCTTTCACAAAAGGAACACTCCACCCCTCCTCCAGACAGCTACGATTATGTTTACAGGAAGATCTCTGCACATCTATGGGGCAGAGCTCAGCTTGATGATTTGACTCAAAGTGTACTATTAAAGCTATCACATTGATTTGTTGCCCAGGAATCTTAATAGGTTTGGGGTTATTTATGCAGGAGAGAACAGCTTACATATTTTCTTTATCTACATATGATAGAACTTCATTACTGCCTGAATATGCATTTTCACTTCCCTTCCTTTAAATCTTTGTCAAGGCGTGCAATTGAAAAATATTTCTACTCATGCGTTCTATTTACTGTCAGGTTTTCTCTTAGCTCTGCTTATGAGTTCAGAAATCTTTTGGATTTTCAGGTCACCCTTAGGTGAGCAATTGCAGGTAGAATTACTTCGTGCCCTACATATGCAGATACATACTGACTGAGGTTTTTAGAATCATAATGAAATACTTGTAATACAGCACTACAATCCCAGATTTCATCTACAGATTGTACATCAAAATAGATAGGAAATTCATCCGTCTCATAATTTTCCCTTGGAAAACACTAGATCACATAAAGTATTCCCAGCAGAGCAATATTCCAAGTTTTCTGATGCCATAGATGCTGTCTCAGTCATTCTGTTGTTTCTGGTTAATAAGTCATAAAGCCTGTCACGATAAGTGTGTATGTTTTGGGGTTTTTTTTCCTGCCAAAATAGTTTTAGTTGGAGTTCCCAGAATAGAAAAAGCTACCATGTGACAAATTACCATAGAAAGTTGCAGTAGATCCACTTTCATCTTAACTGTGCTCTTCAGAGGAATGAGAGTCGTCATAATTCTAGGCTAGGATTCAGGCTTATTGCCTTGGAAATTTTTTTTTCTTTCTTTCTGAGTATACTTCTTAAAAACTTCTTTGTTACTGATTTCCAGTATTAGGTTTCCACCCTACCTTCTTTTTTGCCCACTTTCCTATAGTTTTAGTAATCTGTTTCTATCTGGAAAACCTCAATTTTTCTCTTTTTCCAAAAGCTGACATTTGAAAGACGATTGTATCTTATAGCTATTAAATGGGCTTTTAGGGTTTTATATAATCTGCAGATAAGAAGTTTCCATCCCTGCAAGCCTATAAGAGCAGATATTTTTAAGGCGAAGACTTCTGCTTTGCAGTAGGACAGTGGACTCATTCTGGTTTTCTGTGTAGTAATCACTTTGACCCAGCACCAATGACCACTTTTCTTCCTTTTCACAGATTGTTACAGCAAGTTTCTCTGTACTGAGAAACAGTATTTCAAGGGGAGATGGTAAGACTCTGTAGTTCATGACAGAATTCAGAAAATGTCAGGGCTTGTACTGCATCCTGCCCAACCACTTCTAAGAAAGTAGCTAAGATTTTGAATAACACCTAATGAATACTTACAGGAAAATTTGACATGGGAAACTCACCAGAGTTAAAAAGAATTCCTCAGTACATTTAAATAATGAGTAAAATTAAAAAAAAAAAAAAAAAAAAAAAAAAAAAAACATTATTGTTGGTAGCTGTGATCAGGATCATGTTCAAATGAGATATCAGCATTTGTGATAAATGCTCCATACTGTGTTACTATGAAGAACTACTCATACATCCCTTAGGTTTTCTCTTTAAAACAAACCAAACAACCCCCCCCAAAAAAACCCCCAAAACAAAACCAAAAAAAACCCAGAACTAAATGTAAATATAACTAAATGTTACTTTTGGTTTGAAATATCTCCACTGAGATTACTTATTGTTTTGGTCAGTCATTATAGAACCATAGAATACTAGCGGTTGGAAGTGACTGCCAAAGATCATCGAGTCCAATCCTTCTGCAAACCATGACCACTTAGGGCAGGTCACACAGGAATGCATCCAGGCAGGTTTTGAAGATTTGCAGAGAAGACTCCACAACCTTTCAGGACAGCCTGTTCCAATGCTCTATCACATAAAGAAACTCAAGAAAGCTGAAAGTATATAGTGATAGTCCTGAAAACAAACTTAATGAGTGTACATCAAAGTACTTCTGACTTAACCATACCCCCCACCATGATTCAAGTAGGGGAAAATACAGAAAATGTGCTGATAATTCTGCCATGATTACTCAGGAAAATTAAAGTATCTTATCTGATAGATTGATTTACTGAAGAAAGACCTGTGCCTACCTGACATAGCTACTCTGCAAAATTAATAGCACACTTCCAGACGTATGGGCACACTTTCTAACACCATGAGTTAATTTTAGCTTGGGGATTAAGGATTTTTAAATTTTTTTTTAATCTCTCATTTCACAGATTTGGAAATGGACAATTCTAGAAGTTGTGCTAATGTTAGATTTTAAAGCTCAGCATTGTGGCTATTTGACAAATGGAAATAAATCCTGCTATTTTCTTGTTTCACTGTATTAAGAAAAAAAAATCATGAACTTAAAAGTGCAGTCGCTTGCCTGATATTGCATCAGATTACAAAGGGATATGGATTAAATATTAATTCCAGTTAATGAGAATAAAGAATCTCTTGAGATTGAGATTTTTCTATAGATTGGATGATTTTGCTATAAACTCTGACAGTATTATGGACAAGAAAAGTCTATTGTTTGTGGAATGGAAATTATTCATTCTTGCTCTGGCCTGGCAGATAGCCCATTAGCTTTAAATTAAATAAATATCAGCAATAATATTAAATAAAATTTAAAAGTCGTCATAAAATGTCAACTATGATTTATTTTATGACTGCTACTCAAAATAATGGTTATCATTACGGCTATGTCAGAAGGAGATATTTCTGTCTCTGACTTCTAATTTTCTGTATAAACTTTTCTGTATAAACTTTTAGTTTATATTAGGAAACAAGTTGTCATTCCAGATCAAGAGCACTGAGCTTGTGCTGGATTTAGCAATCTCTCCGAGTTCTGGCAAAAATATTTTAATTAGCTTTCTCCTAACTGTGTTTAACAAATCCTGTGCTGCCGGAGAAGGAAGAAATGACTTCTCAGCCAGATAGTTTACTTAGTTCTTTTTCTCCATTGCCATAAATCTTGGTGTGGTGATTATTAGTGACTTAAGACTACTTTTTTTAAAACAATGAACTGTGACCACTTTACCCACTGAAAGGCTCACACATCATTCAAGTATAAATGTCCTGTTTCTGCATGGTTTATTTTCACACCATTGTTGGGTGCTAAAATAGCTTAATGCCATTTATAAGGCAAGGACATTTTAGCTCGTTTATCCAGTCTGCTACAGGTATGCCAAAGTAGAAAAACTAGTAGTAGTAATCATGTATATATTTGCAGTGCTGTAGGTCCATACACTGGAGCCCAGCACATTTAGCTATTCCTGACATTATTTGAATGTCAAATAAACTGGTAGTCATGTATTATGAATTCCATGAGACATAGATAACTTCAGAACATAGCTTTGAACACGTGAAATGATCAAAAATGCATCTTCCAAGTGAAATTNCCAAAATCTATTATTTTTGTCCTCATTTAGTGAAACAGTTTTAGAGTTCACCCGTCTACAGTCTACAAAGGCCCTGCGTAAGGTTTGGCTTTAGACCTTGTACGCTTTCCTCAGTAAAGAATTGTTGTCTGTCTCTTGAGCGTGAATGTGAACTCCTGTGAGTGGGCTCAAGACGTGCGTGTGTGAGGGTTGTCCTCACATTTCTAGCTAAGGCAGCCCGGCACTCCATGCGGTTAAGTAAACACAGCATGGCTGCTGCGGCATGTAGCCAAGGCTGAGGCCAGGAGGAGGGGATGAGGCTGGGAGGAAATAAGAGCAAATTCCTCTGAAATGATCTGACAGGAAATGACAGAGTGTCAGTCTTATACAACCACACTGTGTGTGAGAGAGAGAGGGCGGGAGAAGTTCTTCCTAAACACAGAGTGGTGCCAGATCTCAGTAGGTGAGGATGATGAAATAATAAAGCATTTCCCGTGTGTGTTTTTCATTAGTCCTGTTTTGTTTTTCTTCCAAGTGCTGTGGAAACAGAACAGAAGCCCATGTTTCAGCCACGACTGCAATGGCCTCCTCCCGTGGGAATAACAGCTGCATAAATAGGAGGGGAGCCCTCAGCGGAATTGCTTCCAACACCTTTCTAATGGAAATAATGATTTGCAAAGCCCAGTTTATACCTTTGCCACGTAATTAGTAGCCAAGATTAAAAACATTGTTCCAACTCCCAGCATCCTGAAATCTGGCAAGACGTTAAATATTCCACTGTGTTCCAAAAAGGTAGCCCATAAGTGATCATTGTAAGGACAGTCTTGGCCAGTTGAGTCAAGCCCTTGAATCAATCAACACTTATTATATAGAAATTAACCAGTTTGATGTCAATTAGTGGAAATTTGTTAGCAGACATAACCTATGAGACACTTTATTTTGAATTCCTAGCTCTCCTCATTGAAGCTAACTAAGATGGGGCCAAGAACCAAACCACACATTTCTTAAGACCTGGAGCAGAGTCAATTAAAAAAGGGAGTGGAGGAAAGCTGTATCAAAATATGCAGCTTTTCCTGTTTCTTAGGCACTAGAAGAAAAAGGAACTTCATATTGGATTTTTATGCAGAGTCAATTTCCAGCCACAGATCTGGGCACGTAATGGTCTACTGCTCAAATCAGAAAGGGTGACAAAAGATTTCCTTAAGAACATTACTTGTCTGACCCATGGAGTGGATTTGCCTTTAATGCCAATTCCACCTTTTGTTTAAAATTAATAAAGTACCCTCACGTAACATTTTACCCGTGCATAGCAGCATCCAGTGTGACAGCCTGCTGATATCCCATTCAAACTAAATATTAGAACTGCTGGTTCAACCTCAATGCCTTACGGCATTCCTAAGATATAGGATCAGAACCTTGCTATAACATGAAAAACTCCTGATAGTTTAGAACCCAGGGTTGCTACACAGCTTGTGGAAACTCCTCTGTAACTCCTATTAAGTCATCATGACATATACAGCCTGATACCCTCCCATGCAAATGGGTGTTCCTAAAAAAACGAGCCTGGTAGTGTCTTCTAAGTGCACATTCACCAATTCATTAATTTGAAATAACACTGGCCAAGGCTATTGCAATAAGCAGAGTTCAAACTTTTACCTAGTTTGAAGTGTCTCTAAAAAGTAAGTGTTCTAAAAATTCTCCCAAGCATTTAAAGTCACTAGGAATAATTTTGCTGCTTAACTTATGAGCAGTTATTAAATGAGCCATTCAATATAGCGCAGTACAAAACTTCGAGACAATGGAGACACCACTGTCAAACTATAATGTCTTGCCTTTGATAGTGATAGGGGTTCTGTAACCTACATGATCAATGCAATTTATCTCCAGATTCAGGCAGTGACAGCACCTAACTTGAGAGCAGTCTGATAAAGTTGCAATTTTTTTTTATACTGTTGGCCATATCAGCTTCTACAATTTCATTAGTAAGAGTTGATCCTAAGGCAAGCAACCCCTTCTGGAATGGTCATGTTTATGCATCACCATTCCATTCAGTACCCTGTAATATCATTGGAAAAAAGATGCTAACATAAAACAGAGTTTTTCTTTGCCCTTCTTTAAGTAAATGTAAATCTTAACAATAAGCATTGTTCATTCTACACATTTAGTAAATTACCCATGTTATTTTAAAATATGGGCAAACCTTGGTTTTTTCAAAATTAAAGATAGCAGTGCCATAAATGTTAAAAGATTAGAAATGTGTAAAATTTATTACAGGGTGGCTAGAGATTGTTCATTTAATAATGGGTCTGTACATTGCTGCTGAAACAGATCCATAAATGGTAGTGAGGTAAAATCAATTTATGAAAGAACATATTTCAATTATGATCAGTATGTTTTGCATAAAAGTTATAAGTATATGGCAAAAAAAGTATAGATCACACGCCAAGGTACTTTTCTTCTGTGTAGATGGCGTCAGAGACTACAGTTAAACTCTCATTTGGAGATTAAGTATCTGGATAAATCCTTAACTCTGCTGAACTTTATGGGAATTTGACTACACACCTCAGAGGATGCAAGACTTTATTGTGGAATTTTATTTCTGCAGTATGAGAATAGTGTGAGTTCAGCCTCAGCAGTCTAAGGGTGCATTGCTCAGCCAACAGGCAGGAACTACTGGGGTAGTTTTTAGAACTGTACTTTTAGAACTGTACTTTTAGAACTGTTAATTTGAGCTTGCAGTTCTAAGATGAAGCCCCTGTTGTAGGACTTGAATACTGTATATAATCCTTTCCCAGTTCATATGGCAAAATGGATAGTTTTGAAAATACCAGCAAAATGTTCCAAAAGTAAAAACTATTTGTTTTTGAAACAAGTCTTTAAAAATCATGTAATTTTTGCTAAAGCGACCATCAGGTTATTGACATCAGAGACTCCCACTGCCTTTAGGAGAGTCGTGTTTATGTATCATCACATAGCCACATTCAGTGCCCACTAGTATCATTGGAAAAAGATGCTAAAACGGTCTTTCTCTGCCCCTCTTTATGTGAATTTAATTAATCTCAACAATAAGAATTGCTGTGCTGGTTTGAGGCT
>VWYK01026391.1:13722-50848 GCA_013399775.1 Semnornis frantzii | reverse complement strand
GCAAGAACAAACTTAGGCCCTTACCCTTTACTTGCCCATTTTCGTATCTTTCCAAATGAAATAAATAGACTTTGATACCTTCAAGTAAATTTCCTGGCATGTGTCACAAGGAAGTTTATGAAAGTGCCGGTGATGCTAACATACCTGACAGAGCTGATGTAGGGAATGCTTTCCGTTACAAGGAGCAGGAGCAGGCACATTTACTTTCCTCTTCTATTTGAAGTAAAAAGATTTTTCCATAAGTTGTTTGGATGTATGATTTCACAGATAAAATAAAGCCAACTTACCCTGGGCCTATAGTATATCTGTTAAAGGAGAAAATATGCAGCCCAGCAGGTTGTCCCTCCAGCCCTTCTTTTCAGGCAAGTAATAAATCTTGAGTGAAAAGTTACTGTGCTCTTCAGCTGTCACCACTAAGATTTTGTTTTTTAAAACTGTAGCAGCCTTAAGGCTGATTTACTACTCAGCCCTCCACACTCTGACAATTGAATAGTTGGAGACAAAAATCACTTTTGCACACCTGGAAATATTTTATTTGCTGCACTCATGAGCAAACAAAGTTTCTGTCAGTGAGCAAGGAGGAGGGGGAATGGAGAGAGAGAGAGACTGAGGTGAATCTTAGAAGTTCTTGACACAAAGAGAAACTTCACACATATGTACATGAGCACCAAAACCACTGCTGCATGTAGAGTGCTGAGGCTCCTGAGGGACCACGGATCGACTCCGTAATCCAGCCTCAAATCATCAGCTTGGAAGCCTTGGCCAGCAAACACTGAGCAGTCCTCATCAACTAGGTCTATTCAGTGATTTCAGTTTAGCAAGTGAAAAGAACGTGTGAGAACTCTTAAAAGTAGTTGATTCACACTCTTGCTTTTTCTATTTTATTTTTTTAATAAACTCAGTAAGCTCTTAATCACTCTCATATGTAAACATCTGACATTAATAAAGGCAAAATCAGATCTTTGAGGAACAGCTACTTCCCAGAGCACCTCTTTGTCCTAGTCAAAGTTGCAAGTTTAGCAAGATTAAGGGTAAAAACCCAAACACATAGCAGAGAAAACCAATTGATGGAAAACCTGATGGTGCCAAGACTATGAAACTGCTTTAGACTATCGGATCCTCGTTTCAATGGCTTGTAGTTTGATGCCTTTTTTCCCTAAAGCTTCATGTTCTGAAAATTTATTACATGCTCCAGAACAATCTTGCCTTCAAAAGAAATCCCACATCTCTTGGTATTTCAAAGAACTGCATTCACACCTGGGTAAAGTGATCTAAGTACTCAAGGTGCTGGCTGACTGAAACTGAGACCCACAAAATCTCACTCTCCATTTTTAGTCCCATGTCACTTCAGCATTTAAAAGTTAGAAAAAAAAAAATAAAATTAACAGTTGAGCAATGTGGAGAGACATGGCCAAGGCATTTATGCAGTTTGATTGCTACTCTGAAATCCTTTTTCATCTGTTCTGTTCTTGTGATACCTACAAAGCCCATCAACAAATGAAGAGTGAGTTGAGCCTTATGATAGCAGGCAGGGAGAGCAGTTCAGAAGCTTATCTGTTAATTACCTCTACCAGTCCCAAGGTTGGACTTCATTATCCAGTAGCCTGGTAGTGCCAAATTAAGCACATACGAAGACCTCACTCTAACTAGTGTTTACTTAGTACTAATTTTTCAACTGTCATGCAATACTGTGCTAAGCAGTAAGTGCCCCAGCACCACCTCCTAAAAAAATAAAAATCACCTACTCTTGTGTCCCATCTTCCATATGTGGATGAAATTTACGCAGAAGCAATGCTGAGAAATAACAGCCAAAAGAATATCCCCCTTCCTTTGCTCATATTCTGTCATTGCAAAGCCAAGGGAAACTTGTCTGCTCCTCCCTGAGCTAAATGCAACACAGAACAAAATGGAAAGCAAGGTATTTACATTTGTTCTTTGAGAGACCTAAAGCACTTCAGTAGAGGTGGGACCTTCTTTCAGGCACAGCTTGGTTAGGGAGTTTCCCACCTCAGTACTAGGGACAAAAAAATGAAAAGTAAAGTAAATCAAAGTTCTTCACAATTCCATGTACAGCTTTATGTATGTTCACATACCTAAAGCAGAAGGGAGTGGTGGGACAGTTTGGTGAGAAGAGAGAGCCAGGCACTTCTCAGAGGCAGACAGCAGTCACAAGTTACAGCAAGCTAGACTGCTAGATCTAAGGCAACAAAATATAACCTTCCCAGTGGAGGTGGTCAAACAGCACAGCATCTGTCTGTCCAGAAGCTGCGCAATCTCCATCCTTGAAGACATTCAAGACTCTCCCAGAGCAGCCTTGACTGACCTCACCTAACACTGAAGCTGGCCCTGCAGGAGGCCATGAGACTCACAGGGCCCCTACCAGCTGAGAGTATTTCAGAGTCTTTTATCAAATCGGGGGCTGGAAGGAGTTACAGAGGGAAACACAGCTCATGGCTGATGGATTATGTAGCTTGTAGCTCCACGGTCCTGCACTGTATTTGGGAAAACTAAAATCCTGCCAAGTCAAAGCTGTAACATAGGAAGAACCTTTACTAAGATCTATCTGACCAAAACAGACATCACAAACAGGCAAATATGTAAACAGGAAAATATATTAAGTGGTAGTGAGTTCAGTTTGTACTGCTGCTTCTGACTGTTAATTGTGCTTGTAGCATCACCTGCTTTATAACAGCACATACACATTTCCAGACAATAATGAATAAATATACAAGATTCTTTCCTATTCCTTTTAACTTGTGAGACTGCAAACCTAAATATTTGAATTGTTTCCATAAGCCTTCAGAAAGAGAGAACTTTGATGTTTTTAAAGAAGAAAGTTTATTTACTTTTGCTGCAGGCAAAAAATTTAAAATTTCTTTACTGATTCTGCCAAATAGCTCTATCAAGCATCTTTCATTATCATCAAAATGAGACACTTGAAGGTTGTCCTATGATGATACAGTGATCAATATCTTGAGGGTCAGATCATTAGATGAACTTGATGAACCTCTGCTTGACTTCTCTGTCCAAAAGTCTCCTCCAAATCCAAATTAACCATGTGGGGAGTTTGACAGTTGCTAGAAAAAAAATATATGCTGCAGTGCTACTTTATTTACGTAAGCAGGGGAAGCCAGTTGCATCCATATGGTCCTAAACTGAATAGTGGTTAATACACTGAAGCCAGCCAAGCTCATCTAAGGAACAGCAAAACCTGCAGGTAAAGGAAAAGAAGGTGGAAGAGAAAGGAAGTGAGGAGGAAGGTTAGAGAGGAAAAATGTTTAGAAAAAAGCAAAACAGATGTGCAAAAGGAGGCAGAAAAATCCTCTGCACTGACACAATACAGAGAGTAGATATTCTTTCTTATACCAAAGCACAAGATGCTGTGAAACTGGGAGCCAAGCCCTCCCGTACTAACAAAGCATGCCTAAAGATTCAGCCCTTCAGTATTCGAAGTACCAGGACAGTTTCTGCCGTTTAAGCTCCGATGAAGCCCCTGAACACAGACAAAATCCAGACCATCATCCATCTAGAGACAATGGGCATCGATGACAGGGCAGCATCTCATTCATCTTCATTTGTCCTATCACATCCTGTCATTCTTACGCAAACAGCATATTTGAGGATACTTCTTTTCTGCACCCCACGATAAGGAGACGTGAAGCTGTCAGGAGCACCAGGATGTCATCCTACACCACAGGCCATCACTTCACTCAGCACCTTGTGTTTTACATCACAGCTAATGTGTTTGACATTGAAATGTGACCCAGCAGGAGGTAAAACTATCTGATGCTACAGCAACAGCATCTTGCTTCCTGTGCTAAAACATTCACCAAGGTCCCAGGGGATCTGACAGTCTCTATACCTTCACTGTACCCTTGCTAATGGAGATTGAAACGCTGCTTAAGAAGGAAAAAAAACTATCTGCATGGGCAGGTAATGATAGCAATTCAACCTCCTCACCCAAGAAACAAGCCCAGCACTCAAAGGCTAGGAAAACAGGTTCCACTGCAAGAGAACAAAAGAACAGCTAAAGCCTGATGAGTTGGTCTAGGTTTTCTTCCATGGAAATCTGTCAGACTACACCTGAAAACGTGACCACATATTTGTCTGAATAGAGTATTTTTTTCAAGCTAAGCCAATTGTACACAGTGTTCACAAGATTTTCTGTGAGTTTTGTGGAGGTGAGCAACCTCTCCTTAGGGCAGCTGATACAGGGGAAAGCAGACAAGCTTTGAGGAGTCAGCAGCTCCAGAAAGTTACAGTAAAATATTTCAGGTGTGAAAAACCACTCCTGAGTAAGTCACCCAAACAAAAAAGCATTTTTACCATTACTGAGCACCAATTCTTCTTCTAGAAAGAAGAATAAAAGGGAAGATTTTACTCTTACTACTGACTCAGAGTGTTTTGGCTCTGTATCACTTTCAAAGAATGTTCAGAACATCTTGTTCCAGGTTATTTCCCTTCCAAGAGAAATCGCTTTCTGTATCACACATGGCTGCAAACAGTACGTGCTGGTTCTGTTTTCTCATGAAAACCAGAAACTACTCCAAAGTATCGCCAGCATCCCATGAATGGGATGCAAAAACATGGGACACAACTTGAGGTTGGAATAACATTTCAATACAATTGTGACATCTTAGAGAAATTATGTCATTAATAGACATTTGTAACAAGTCAAAGCAAGTTCACCATTAAACATAACTTTATAAGGTCTGACTCAGAATCTATTCACAACCCAAAAGCAACACACCACAGCATGTGCAGGGACACTCAGGGGAATATCCTTACACCTGATAGTCCAATATGTTCTTCTCAAATTACAAAAGATTCACCTTCATATATTTGTCACTTCAGAGGCAGTCACATAAATAAAGATGCTGAATGGCTTTCTAAGCATATAAAATTCCCCCTCCTCCTCTTGCTTGACGCCCTTACGAAAAGTCTTTCTGTAGCCTTCCTCTAGGATCCCTTCACCTACTGGAAGGCAGATAAGTTTCCCTGAAGTCTCCTCTTCTCTAGGCTTAACAACCCTAGCTTCCTTCAGCCTATCCTCATAGCTGAGGTGGTCCACCCTTACATCACATTTGTGGCTCTCCTCTGGACTTGCTCCAACAGTTGTGCCCTTCTTATGCTGGGGACACCAGAACTGGATGGAGTATTTGAGGTGGGGTCTCACAAGAGCAAAGCATAAGGGAAGACTTGCTACTGCGGGGGGACACTGCTTCTTGCAGTGTTCTCTTTTCCTTCACATTTACAGTTCATCTGCTTTACTTGGGAAAATAACACCAAAGATACTCTATCACCTAAACACAACCGTGCTGTTAGTTCTTCAGAGTTCACTACCCCAATATACTTCAGATGCACAAATGACATCACATTTTTACCCATCATATTCAAATGAAAACTTTCAGTTCAGGCTAAGAGATCTGGCTTAGCGTCAGTGATGTAGATATAGCTGGTGTATATCTCATAACTTAGGTTCTATCTCCAAGTTCTCAGTATTGCAGAGTGCCACCTTTAACAGTTAGTAATACTGTCCCAATATTGCCAATATTTCAAGTAAAAGTCTAAAATACAAGAAAACAGCATTCACTGCAAGCCCATGAGAAATCCAGCAAAAGGATGATTGACAAAAACCTCAATTTCCAGGTAGTGATGGAGGTAACACAGGGGAATGTTGAATTCATTCAGAAGGAAATTCCCCTTCCGTTCCACTAACAAGTTTTTTGCAGTTCAGTTTAGTCTGACCCAAAAGAATTGTCACTGAAAACAACTGAAAACAATTTGGCAAAAGCAGAACCTGGACAGTTTCCTTTTTTGACAGGCATATTCTTCACTGATGAGTTTAATCAGCTTCTACTGAAAACTCTTTGCTAGCTTCCCTGCCTAGGCAGGCACATAGACAGTGTTTAAGTAAGCTGTAATTAAGCCTTTGTCAGGACACCATCACCTGTGTGGCTTCCTTCAGTTCATAAGGGAAGAGACTATGTTCAGGGGACAAAATACAAGTTTGTTTTTTCTCAAGACATCATGTCTATATGACCTTTACTGAAAACTGTGTATTTCATGTGTGCCTGAATGCTCCAAGACAAACAGAAAAGATCATTCCAGAAATAGGTTAAAATCGGAGATTTTGTAAACATTAAAAAATAGGTAAGAAATTTACAAGAAGTCCTAGAAAAAGACCAGGAAAAATAAAAGTAATTAACTTGTCATCAAATCCATGAACGTTGCCAAGGTGAGAAGTTGTGGAATAAAGAACCTTACCAGCACCACAAAATGTATCTTAAAAGGAAATCACTTCAGACTGGTCCATCTACTGCACTTAGCTGTGAGAGGACACAGCAGTGGTAGACAGTTTGAAAGCAGATTTTCTAGAGGGCTCCTGGGTTGGTTTTGTGTCTGGAGTCTGCTACAGCCCTCAGAGTTTTTACAAACTTGAAATGTTCTGGTTGCTCTAGCAGAGCTGCTGCACGACCTAAGGAGGAACTGCACTGTTTACAGTTGGAAACCCCATTGCTGGCAGCAGCCTAATGGCACCGAGGAGATACTTAATCTTTCGAGAGGAAGTAACTAATGAAACCAATAAACTCCAGCAAAATCCTGCATAAGCAAACACAACAGAAGCAAAAACCACAGAAGCTGTTTGACAGAAGTGTTGTTGCACAAGTTCAATGAGCTTGATTTAAGGAAAAAAACATTCTAGGAAACAGATACTTAAAAGACTATCACAATACATTTTGTTTCTCTTAAAAACTACTGTACGTGGTGGAGCGAAAGGGGAGGAAAGCAAGGGACATAATGCTTTGCCTTGTCTTCATTTTCAAATTTCAACTCCTAATCATTAAATTGATGAGACAACAGTTTGGAAAGTAGAAGAAAATGGAGTGATACCAAAATCTTGTGTCCTCAAGAGAACAGGATATATACAACAGTGCATCTACTCGTACCTTGTCTATCATGTCCGGTCTGTTTGTAGCTGCCAAAACTGTCACGTCCTTCAGCTGTTCTATCCCATCCATTTCCGTCAGCAACTGAGCCAAGACACGGTCTGCTACATTTCCAGCACCTGAAGAGCTGATTTAAAAACAGGAGGAAAAAAAAAAAAAAAAGAAGAAATAAGAGGTCACACCATTAGCTTAATCTTTTAATTCTTTCTGATTTTTATTTTCACCTTCAATTCCTGAAATGGGATCAGTCACATGAAGCCACTAAAAGCAAATCAGAGAATTAGTCCTTCAAATGGAAGACTTAACTGGCAGTAAAGCAATTGAAAGGTTTTTTTAAACTTACTGCCCTGCTAGTAGCTCGTAAAGTATTTTATGTCTGGAATAAACATTTTTAAGGTAAGTGAGTGTAGCTTCTTTACTAGTCAGACAAAATTTCATTTTTAGCAGCATCCAAGTGAATGCTCAGACCACCCTAGGCAGTATTAAAAAAATTAGGTAGTTATGTATTTTGCAGAGTTGCTCTACAGTTTTATGTTCTCCCCTTCAAATGACAATAAATTGAGTGTTGACCAACTGCCTCATAATAGCATTGTCAGCCCTTTAACTCAGATGACTTTCCAGATAGCAGGGGAAAAAAAACCAAGACTGAATAACAGAAACATCCAGTTTTGCAATCACCAATCTATGAAAAACCGAAACAGGCAAGACAAACTGTTCCAGGCATTTATGGGTTTCAGGTTGGAATTAACTCTAGTAACCTTCAACTTCAAACTTTGCTCCAGTGATTGAACTATATGTAACGAAAAGCATTATAAACTGAATTGGTACTATTAGAAAATATAGGAATTATTTTCATTAAGTCTTTGCATATTTTAAAAATAATAATCAGATTAATTACCAGCTTCTTCCTAGACAATTCTTTGACACAAAAAGAGGTGTGCCCAAACATAGGTATGTGTGTACTCACATTCACATGTGTAACAAAGAAAAGAGAAAAGGAAGCTATTGCATAAATCAAATCAAGAGACCAAATATATATTTCATGATAAATAACACATCTCATGAACAGCTGTGTTCATTATAATATCCTTCTAATTTTGCATAAAGAGGATTTCTTTCTGAAACATCATAAAAACAGCTGACTGATCACTACATCATTGTTTTTTAAAGCTACTAGATCTACTAGATAGTCAGGTCACACACAGGTTAACTGTACACACTCTTACATTGGTGGATGCACTACACAAATGATATCATAGAACGGAAGGTTGGAAGGGACCTCAAGGATCATCTAGTTACAACCCCCTGCCATAGGCAGGGACATCTCCCACTAGTACAGGTCACTCAAGGTCTCATCCAACCTGGCCTTGAACACCTCCAGGGAGGGAGCAGCCACAACCTCCCTGGGGAACCTGTGCCAGTGTCTCACCACCCTCACTGCAAACAACTTCCTCCTAACATCCAGTTTCGATCTCCCCTCTGCCAGTTCAAACCCACTGCCTCTTGTCCTGTCATTACAAGACCTTGTAAATAATCCCTCCCCAGCCTTAAAGGATCTTTAAGGTCCTTTCCAATTTAAACCAATTCTATGAATCTATGATCTTCCCTCAGCCACAGGACTGCTCTTCCAGGGCTATTCCTCCCATTGTTGCTTCACTTCTCTACCCTTAATGAGACATTTTTTAATACAACTTAAAAATTGAATTAAATCTACATAGGATTAAGGTAATTATTTTTATCTCATTATTTGAGCATCCTTTTCCAAAAGTCCTCTTAAATGTTTATACAGACACCCAGGTAGCTCTGCACACAACTGCTGTGTGATTATCCTGCTGAAGAGTAGTTTCCAACAAGAACTACTAGATTTTAAAATATGAGCACTCCAATTATTCCTAACAGATAGAGAATACGTACATGCAACTGCAAAATTAGGCACATGCATTGTTGCAGCACTGCCACCTACTACCACCACTCCTGCAAGCACACTCCTTCCTACACGTCCCAAAGCAAGAGTCATGATTCAAACCTCGCTGTACAGATTTCTTCCCAAAATTCTGCAACTTGCCTGTGCTACAACAGGTTCTCTCATTTTCCAGTGTGAAAATTATCAGACCTGATCTGGGAAATATCTTTTGAGAAGCTATAATAAATGGTGCCTAACAGAACACCTTGTATTTGCTAAGAAATATTAGAGAAGGGATCTGGGTTAGCCGGTCATCGGCTTTCTGGTTTGCTGCAGCCACCTTAGAAATTCCCAAGTAACATTAGAGTGTTTTCAGCATACCCATGGGTCACGGTCCCAGTGACTTACAGAGGGTTGAACATGATAAAACACTTTAGGTGTTAGACACGGATAGTAAATGCTTTTGGAAGGACACAGAGCTTAAAGGAAATTAAAATCAACATTGTAACACAAGCTAGTCTCAGCAGGGATTCAGGCCTCCCATCTTGCAAAAGTTTCACATTGCTCAACTTTATACCCAATAGACTACATGGAAGGAAAAGCTAAGCAAAGACAAAAAAAATAATTTTAAGAGTGGAACCAAAATATTAGCATTATATGAGATGATCTGAAGTGAGAAGTCTTTGGGGGAGATGCTACACTGTTGGTTTTAAAGAAATGAGGAAGGGTCTATTATTGAAGTGAGGTGGCTGGAAGGGATATTACATCTTTCCCCAATATAAGCATTTCTCTTTAAAGCTTCAGTCTAAAAAAAAAAAAAATATTTCAAAGAAATTGAAGAAGTGTTTATTCCAACCTCCACAGTGTTACAGGGAAATATACCCTGCAAACACTTTCTGATTATGCCCTGACAGCATGAAAAGTGCAGTTAAGTAATGACTGCCAGCATGATACCGCCCAAACGATGCAGGGAGGTGCAGCTACACCGTTAAGGGCTTTATTCTTACCTGCTAGAAGTGGTTCTAAAAGTTCCTTACTTCGTGTAGGCCAAAAAGTATCACCAATAAAAGCAGCGTCAAATGAAAAGGTGTTTGGGACCTGCAATGCCAGGAATCTCCAGTTTCACTGCTTTTATTTACACAGTTCACTGAGCTGCCACACGATGCACCATTTTTAGCACAGTCTGCAGCAAGTGAGCTCTTGGCTCACCCAGGACAGCTTACGAACAGCCTGGGCAGGCGCAGGTTTACAGGGAGAGATCTCTTTAGCAGCTGCTCCGAGTTGCACCAGAGCCACACCGTGTGCTCCAAGAGCTCCAGTGCTGCCCAGCTGTTAATCTGAAGGGTGACACACAAGTATGCATTTTTCCACTTTCCCATGATTTCCCAGCAAAGGTTTCAAATTAACACAGGCGACGTTCATTAAGGCTGCCCAGGCTTTTGACGCAAACGGCAGCCAGAGAAACAAATTACGATTAACCCTCCAGTCCCACGGAGGCACTGCCAAAACCAACTTCCAGCCAACGGGCTGGCTTGGCTCCCCCCCTCCATCTGACCTCCACACGTTGATGTCATCATCACAGCCGCATGGAAATAGTCCTCCAAAGGCACGTCCTGGTACAAACTAATTTCCTGTCAACACACCGCCTGCAAATCCAGGCAGTCAGAATTAAGCCCCTCACATAATCCAGGCAAGGCCATGTGTGCAGGGGTGTGCCTATGCAGGAGTCGTGTCCCAACCACAATTACCTGGAATATCAAAATAAAACACATGTGAGCAAAGAGGAGCCTGCATGCTCTGTAAGGGCCTGAGAATTTCAAGTCATCTCCTGTGCTTCCCTAATGAAATACATCAGTCTGTAGCCTGCATGGTATTGTCATCTTCTTTCATCTTTCTTTAAAATCCTCAATGAAGGAGCTTGGAATGCAAAAAAAGTCTTTGCTTACTAGTTTATTCCACTAGAGCCACATAGCCTCCTCCATGTGATATTTCAGCTAAAACAGCAGGTTAGCTAGTTTCAGACCAAGCACACATGCACTCCTGTAAACACACTTCACCTGACCATCAGAGAAACTTCCTCAACAGCAAGAGGCTGACAGGTAAGACTATCCATGGACTCAAGTAGACTAATAAAGGCGAACATGGAAAACAAAATTTGGGTTTGGTGTTTTATTTTAGCTAAAGGCACCTCCAATGAACATTCTGACAGAACAAGGCCTGCATTCTGTAGTGTACCAGAGCTTCACAAAAGAGTCTGAATTAATTCTGGTCTTACGGATCTGAGAGATTGTGAACCCCATCTCAACAACCAGCATAGCAGGTGAGGGCTCTCCATAGCACCTTTTCTTATCTCCTTCGACCTTATCCAATGACCCTTCTAATCAGCTGGATTGAGATCATAGTAGGCACTGACATTTTGCCTTGAACATCTTAAGCTACTCTCATATTCTACCTGGGGATATAAAATCGCAGCCTGATTCTATCACTGCATGAAGTAGTACATCCAGTTCACTAGCTCATTTAGTTATTCAAGCCAGGATTTTGTTTGCAGACACAACCAGATGTCTGAAATAACGAGATTCAAAACTGCTACCTTTCTTCCTATAAGCAAAATACCAACTGACTTAATTTTGTATATTTTTATTTATTTAATTTCCTTTTCTTCTTCCTCCTCCCCCTTACATAACAGATTTAATATTTGAAAGCAAACCAGTTTGAAAATGCAGTGGCTATGGATCCCATCATGATGAAATTCAGTAAGCATCACTGCTGTGAGCTAATTCAAATGTACACTTGCACTGTCTGACAACCTACAACACTTCTGAAGCAAAAGGAAACCATGTTGCTTCAGAACACCTCACGTCATAGTCAGTGGAAAACATATTTCTGTCTCAATCATCAATTAAACCTCCAAAGGAGAACAAGTGACTCTGCATCCCACCACTGACTTCAGAGGCACTGAAGCCTGTCTGAACAGCTTAGCTTCAGAGTCAGGATCTTAATTCAGTTATTACACTGCTGAACTGTAAATGTGGAAACAGTGGAAATATTCACCCAGTAACACTTTGAGCACTCTTAAATTCACACTAACTGTGAAGCTACAGAACCAAAGGGAAGTCTGGGAGGGTCCCTCTCCTGGAAAGCACCACTTGTGCACAGATGACCCTACCTCAGGCAGATCCATGGGGTCAAAGAGGTAGACCCCAGGAGAAGCATCCAGGATAAATTACCACAGAGGGATTAATCTCCACACAGCTGAAATCTATAATGCAGGTTTTGTGAGAGGGGAGTACAGCCCTCCTTTTCCAAAATGTTGTATCAGACAAGATTTACATAGAGGTATTTATTATTATTTTCCCCTAACAAGAGAGTTGCAATCATAATCAAAAGGTATGAATTTAAAAAACACTTGTGGACATGATATCATCTCCAATAATTCTTTTAGTCAAGTCTCTGGAAGTCATTTCCTATCAAAAACAAATGTAAAACTCATTGACATGACAGAATGGTTGGTATCAAAAAATTGATAGAGGTTTGAAATAGACCTTTCTGGCAGGACTCTCTGCTTCTCCACAGAACACTGAGTGAAAAGGTTCCTGAAATACCAAAGCCCCCTGCCAGCACACTCCCATGCGAGAGTCGCCTCGCTCGCACAGTCTGAAGGATTTTTATTGAGTCTGACATTTCTGTCAGGGCTTTGCAGGAGTAACCTGTCAGCAAGGAGCACCTGCCAAGTCCATCTTTTCAGTCCAGCTGCCATGATCGTAATTAACTGTCACACTGTTTTATTTCCTTCCTTCACAAACTCTGGTGAAATACAGCTTTGGCAAGTCAAGCTTTTCCACAGCACCAGTGGAAAAAAAAAAAAAAAAAAAAAAAAAAAAAAAACCAGAAAAATACTTGTTGTAGCATCTTCCCAGTTATCCAATTTCACCCACTGATCATATCAATTGGGACATTTTGTCCAGCAGAAGTGACATTGCCATGCCAGTGAGAAAAAGCAGGCTCTTCCACACAGATAGACTCTGTGTGGAAGTCTATCTGAAAACATCAAGTCTATGGAAACATCAATTCAGTCAGAATATTCTTCTATCTGAAGATAGCAGAGCAGGCATTGGAATGGGCTGCCCAGGGAGGTGATCAAGTCACCAACCCCTGGATGCGCTTAAAAGTCACTTGGATGTGGTGCTTGGGGATATGGTTTAAGGTGCACCTTGTAGAGTAGGGATATCAGTTGGACTTGGTGATCCTGAGGGGCTTTTCCAACTGGAGTGATTCTGTGAGGTCCTTATGATAGCTTCAAACTTCGGGGGTCTAAAAGAAAGCTGGGAAAGGACATTTTACTTTGCTTGTAGCACTGTGACAAGAGGGAACAGCCTTCACCTTGAGGAGGGTAGATCGAAACCAAGTATAAGAAAGAAATTCTTTACAGAAAGGCTGGTGAGACACAGGAACAGGTTGCAATGGTAGTCATGGGTGTTCCGTGCCCAGAGGTGTTCAAGGCCAGGTCCAACAGGGCCTTGTGCAACCTGGTCCAGTGCTCATGGCAGGAGGGTTGGAACTAGATCATCACAGGATGTTAGGGGTTGGAAGGGAATTCTGGAGATCGAGTCCAACCCCGCTGCCAGAGCAGGGCCACAGAATCTAGCTCAGGTTGCACATGAACACATCCAGATGGGTCTTCAAAGTCTCCAATGAAGGAGACTACACAACCTCTCTGGGCAGCCTGTGCCAGTGCTCTGTCACCTTTACAGTCAAGAAGTTCTTCCTCATGTTGAGGGAACTTCCTATGCTGTAGTTCATACCCATTGCCCCTTCTCCTATTGCAGGGCACAACTGAGAAGAGTTTGTCCCCTCCCTCCTGATCCCCAGCCCTCAGATATTTATAAACATAAATTATATCCCCTCTAAGTCTCCTCTTCACCAGACCAAACAGCCCCAGGTCCCTCAGCCTCTCCTCACAGGGCAGTGCTCCAGCCCCTTCTTCACCTTCATAGTCCTCCCTTGGACTTAAAGGATCTTTAAGGTCCTTTCCAACACAAACCACTCTATAAATCTGTGGACTTTATTTCCCTTGAAATATCTTCCAAAATCCAGTTGTTACTGGAAACACAAGGTCTACAGCAACGTGCATGCTTGCATAAGCAGCACAATAGCAATGTTTTTACCCCTAGAGCAGCTTTCCTCTTCCCCCTCAAAACTACACCACCTTTTACATCACCTATTATTTCTGCTTACAAGCACAACTCCTGTTTAGAGCTGCAAAACTGTCACCCACAATTACTGATTCCTCTATGTACACACACTCAACAGCAAAAGAGGCATTTCATACAAACAAGGCAAAGCAAGCATGCCTAGGTCTGGGCACCTGGTATTAAAACACTGTGTCAAATTCACTTTTTCATTTTTTTGGTACAATTTCCATGTACTTTATTAACTCAGACCACTTCAGATACTCCCTGGCTTGGATATTACCTAAAAAGTCTAGGAGAGCTGTACAGCATGCAAATCCTGTATGTTATCACTTAATTATTTTGGCTATTCATTAAAATAATAAAAGAAAACTTCTTCAGTGCTAAGATAAGAAACACTCCCCATAGGAGGGAATTTTCCTACTTGTGTCATCAGGCAAACACCAAAAGGAGATAATCCTAAGACTTTCCCTCCAGCAGCACCCTATAATTAGATGTTGTCATATTCTGTACACACCTGCATCAGCTATTACAAATTATATTGTCTCACATCTTCCCTGCTTCCTCAATAGCACAGAAGTAAAATCTCCAGAGGAAACCTGGGCAAGTCTGGGAAATTCAGCAGCTGGGTACAACATTAACTTTATGGTCACCTCCAGGCCAAAATGGTGCTTTGCCAACAGCTGATGCGCCAAGCACGGTTTGTGCCGTTTGCTATTTAAGACATTGGAAAAGCACAGAAAGATACAAGAACTTCTACTACACCTTGAGTGGCCTCCAGCTTATATGTAAGCTTCCTAAAAAGATGAGCTTTGTGAAAACAGGAGATGATGCTCAGCTGTCAGCAGGTAACTTAGAAATAAATGGTCTACAGACTGCCGCAGAAACCTAACTGTCCTCCACAGCCATACAACCACCTTCTTGCAGTTTCCAGAAGTTACTGAATAGGCCCCCAAAAATTAAATGTAACAAAAGGAGAGAAAAAGAGAAAATGAGTCAAGTCTGAGATGGGTTTGCAATCAACAGGTTTTCTTCCAGAAGGCTTTCCACAAGTACACCTCTGACCCCTCAAGCACCCAGGTGGTGATCCATAGTCCATCTCCATCTGTCTGCAATTAATCCCAGACACACATCCATGAAATGTGGACATTAGATCTTGCTTTCACTTGGCCCTGGCACTGTGTAGCTGAAATGGGAAGGATGCTAACATCAAGAGTTCTTCATATTTTAATGAAAGCTCTGTTAACACTGAGCTTGCATTAAAACAAAACAAAACACACAAAAAACACTAAACACCAACCCAAACACACACCTGATGCTCAGTAAATTTCCCATTTCCTTTCTTTCTGTTTTCCTCAGCATTTCTCTTCTGTGCATTCCAGGGAGTTAATCAAGTTGAAAACCGTAATCAATCATGCCTGCCAGGGAAGCAAGTGCAGTTTAAGTTGGAAGTATTACAGACCTAGAAGTAACTAACAAGACTGCATTTCAATTCAGTACAACAACACTCAAGTATAACAGGTTCCCTTTTCTCTAAAAGAAGTTTCGCTTGTAAGTTTTAATGACAATTATGTTCCCTTTGTATTCCATTTTAAAAGGAAGAACCATTTAAAACACATTGTGGTAAAGGATTCTTCCTAGACAACAACTCTAAAATTAAAGAGTCTGCAGACATTCGTCATATCACATACGACCTATGGGTAATGCTATTGGTTTGCTATTCCAAAGCAAATTACAAGCTTTACTGTACAATCAAATTGTGTCAAACCTTTCCCTTTACATCATTCCTCACTAGGCCTAAAATGGAAAGCTGGCACCAGACATACAGTTGTTTTTTTTTTTCCCACACAATATTTCTATTTGGATAACAAATTCCAAAACTTTAAAGAATTCAGACAGCAATCACAGAACTTTGCTATTCCTCAACCCTATCACATCCAAGCAGAGCTCAGATATCACAAGAGACCAGTTGATGTCCCCCAATTCAGGGACAGCCAGTGCCAACATAAGACAGAAAGGCAAAGCCCCTTGCCTGAGACCGTTGCTAGAATCAGGTCCCTCACAGTACCGAGTTGCCCTGTGCCATCTCTTCTATGCAGTCTTTTTTCACTTCAGCCCAGAGAAAAGACAACTCAGAAAGGACCTTATCAATGCTTATGAGTATCTAACGAGCAGCTGCCAAGAAGATCACGTCAGGACCTTTGCAGTGGTGCCCAGCAACAGGCCAAGGGGCAATAGGCACAACCTGGAAGTTCCATCTGAACACAAGAGAAAGCTTCTTTCCTGTGAGGATGTTGGAGCCCTGCACGAGGCTGCCCAGAGAAGTTGTGGAGTCTCCTTCTCACCTAGACATGATCCTGCACAACCCGTTCTAGGTGAATCTGCCTTAGCAGAAGAATAGAATTAAGTAGGACTAGGTGATCTCCAGAGCTCCCTTCCAACCTCTGCCATCCTATGATTCTGTGATTTTTGCCTTTGCCTGAGTAATATTAGGGTGTCAGAACCTCCTTCAGCTCAGTGGTAATTTACACGGCAGGCTGGTTTTCTGCTGAGAACCTATATCCTGTCCAATGCCCTTGTCCCTGCAAGGTCCAGTCAATAGCTTCCACTGCTAGGATGCAATACACTGACCTCCTTTGTGACAGAGGCTGCCTGTTACACCAGGGAATTTGTACAGATACAAAAACATGACACCATGTTCAAGGGCAGAGTGTAGCATATGCTAAAGTGTACACACTAAATATGAGCTAAAATACTCCAAGAGGGACAAACAGCTTGGCTCAGGAACAGAAGACATATCACAGTCTCTATTAAAAGCAAAGGTGGTAGAGTACAGAAGAGAAGCTGTTGCTCTTCCCAGCTTCATTTAGAAGCTTGGGGGCCTCGAAAGTTAAGACTGCAAATATTTGAATACCTCAAGTGAAAACAGTTCACTTTTCAGAGGTTGTGAGCATGTTAAACTGTGGCTTAGGAATGTATCTATCCTCCCTCTGAGCATATAGGATAACCCCTCCCAGGAACAGGATCATAATATTGTAGTTCCAGAGATTGGTACCCAAGTCCCTTCATTTTGTCACCTCTACCCTTAATCTGACAAGATTAGTGTTATTGACCTACCAACTTCTTTTGGCCTCCACAAGTCCAATGCTAAATAGCAGTTTTGTTCCTTGTCTGTCTTTCTTTGTTCCCTTTGAAAACAGATTTCATCACTGCCTTTCACATTAGTCTACAACATTCCCCATCTTACATTACAAAGATTTGCAGTTACAGGGGAAAACGCTTTGCTTCTGAAAAACAAGAAAAGGAACAAATATGTCTCCTGCCCAAAAATTCTAAAAATCCTACTTATATAAACAACATCCCATTTCCAAAGCAGAGAGATTTCTTAAGTTCAGCAAACAGACTGTCTGTGCTGCATTTACACAGAGCCACGTTCATTCATCACTTTCAAGTTTAATTACCAAGCCATTTCCCGCTTGGCAACCTCTGATGGCCAGAAGAATTAGGTTTTACATGGTCAGGATACCAAGGGATAACAAATACCCATAACTCTTTGCAGCTGTGCAATTTGTAAAGTCTCCCAACCTCTGTCCAGGAAAGGGATTATTGCAAGGCAAACTTTCCTCCTTGTGTGCTGCTCTATCTGGACCATTCCTGATGGTCCCACTTCATTGTAATCCCTCCTACAGGAAGTCAGAACATCATCTTTAAAAGCCAAGAGAACGATAAAAGCCTGGGACTTGCTTGTGGAATCAAAAGCTAATAAGAACCACAGAGCAGTGGAAAAAGCTCCATGCATCATATAGCTCACCAGTTCACCTCTCCTGGTGCATGACTGCTCCTTGATGCATGTTACTCTGTGAAACACTTTTAATTTAAGGGTGCTAAGTGGTAGCTTGATGGAGCTACTCCTGTATGACAAAATTGGTTTACAGAGGATTCTCCACCAGAAGCCTGATTTGCAGAAGTTTTTCCTATCTCAAGCATTTTTCCCACTTAAAGCTCACTGTTATGCCTCTAGGCTTCTACCACCTTCTCTTCTGCAGGTTTATCATCTATTCTCTAGACCCACTTACAGTGAACTCTTTGTACCTTTATAGTCACTTCAGTCAGCCCCAGATTTTCCATTTTCTGTTCTCTCCAAACTTCCTCTAACATCTCCACATAAACTAGACAGAGAGAGAAAGGTCTTCCAAGAGTGCTAGAAGTGCAGTATAACAGAATAAAATGCAGAAATTAATACAGGTGAAATTATCTATCTTCACTAGCACTGAATGGAAACTCAAGCCATTCAGAATCACCAGATCGTCAAGGATCTCGACTTCCCAATCAGCAGCTGCTATTTGCACTGAAAGTTTTTATTTTGGAGGAGAGGATTACATTTCAGTAAGTTCTCTTCAAGGCTAGTATGTATCCAGCTTGCATTTTTAGTTCTTCGGTTAACATGTATTAACTTGTTGTTTGCATGCACAACCGGGCAAGAGGTGTGGACAGACAAGAAGAGAAACCCAGGAGCTTATTTCATATAGGTAAAACATATGGACCCTCTAAGCAGGTTGGAGAAGAAACCCTCTTTCCAGAAATAATGCATTTGACAGTGAACAGTATCAACTAACATAACTTTTGCTGGCTCCAAAGTATTATTTAACTAATAAACATAGAATCACAGAATGGTTTGGATTGGAAGGAGCATTAAATATCATGTAGCTCCAGGCCCTCCTGCCATGGGTAGAGGTATCAGGTTGCTCAAGTCCCCATCCAATCTGACTTTGAATGTTGCAGGGTTAGAGCCTTTACAGCTTCTCTGGACAATCTGCTCCAGTGCCTCACTATCCTCATGGTGAAGAATGTCTTCTAAAGGCCTTATCTAAACCTAGTTTTTTCCTGTTTGAAGACATACACAAGAGCATTTTGTAAGGCAAAACTGCTGCATGAGACAGACAGGTTAGAGGGCTCAGTGTATTACACTTTGGGAGTTATGGCCTGGGAATGTGCAATAAAGAAAACACTGTGGCATATCAGAACACAGTGCCAGTGTTTGCCACAGGGTCACTACATGATGCAAAGGAGACACTGAATGGTGCAAAGAATAAATTCCTCAACTTTGTTCATCTATTTGTATTAGAATTAATTACAAAGCCTATTAGTTAGTTAGAGTGTGCTGGTTTAAGGCTAATTGGAATATTTTCATGAGAGAAATTAGATCACTGGTTGTAAAAAGAAAACAACGATGAAGTCCATATCATTCATTGGTTTGCTGAAAGAGATAAAGAGCCAACATGTAAATAACCTGCCCCACTCTGGTCTGTGTTGCTGGATCTATTCGCTTCATCTCAACTCCCCTCTAACATCTTTCCACTAATCTCAGCTAACAGAAAACAACAGAAGCTTTGCTGCTTGTCTTGGTTTCTGGTTGGGAAAGGAGACAGAGAAACGGAGAAAGAGGGAGTAGCTTTGAGCCCCTTCTGGGCAGTTTCTCTTTGTCCAGGAGGGAGTTTGGATTTCTGCATTATTTCTAGTTTGTATCTAACTGTAAATACATGTAAATACATTGTGTACATTCTGCTTTGCTGTAAATAGAGCACATTTGGAGTACTGTGTACAGTTCTGGAGCCCCCAGTACAGGAAGGACATGGAACTGTTGGAGTGGGTCCAGAGGAGGCCACAAAGATGCTCAGAGGGCTGCAGCAGCTCTGCCATGAGGACAGGCTATGAGATAGGGAGCTCTGAAGCCTGGAGAAGGCTTCCAGGAGACCTTAGAGTAGCCTTCCAGTATCTGAAGAGGGCTACAGGAAGGTTTGGGAGGGACTATTGACAAGGTCTTGCAATGACAGGACAAGGGGCAATGAGTTTGAAGTGGCAGAGGGGAGATTTAGACTGGATGTTAGAAGGAAGTTCTTTGCAGTGAGGGTGGTGAGACACTGGCACAGGTTGCCCAGGGAGGTTGTGGCTGCTCCCTCCCTGGAGGTGTTCAAGGCCAGGTTGGACAAGGCCTGTACTAGTGGGAAGTGTCCCTGCCTATGGCAGGGGGTTGGAACTGGATGATCCTTGAGGTCCCTTCCAACCTTACTATTCTATGATTCTATGATCTTACTTCCAAGCTGTTGTCTGAGTTGGTCTGGTAAGTTTCAATAGTGCGGGAGCAAAAAGTTCCTAACCCACAACGTGCCAGCTGATGAGATGGGATTGTTCAGTGATCTCTAGGAGAAGTTGGGAGCAAAATGTTTGTGCTTTAAATCCACAAGCTTCCGTCAAATCTAAACAAGTAATAAAGGGTTAATGAATGCTTAGCAAAGTGCTCTGAAAAGAAAAAGCATTAAGCAACTGATGCAATTTCACATTTGTATTTCAGATCTCAACTAAGCATAAAACTACTCTCACAACTTAACAATTTAGGTTTCTCTGCACCTCTAGACATGTCCTGTTAGGATCAAGAGAGGCTACCTTCCCGGAAGACTTGGGATGCAGCACACACTGCATAGAGCTCACAGCCATGGCAACCTAATAAGGATTTAAATTGAGAGGATAAACTTTTACTAAGGTCTATCTCAGAATGTTTTTCACTGCCAAAGCAGAGAAAATGAATTCAGCCAAGAGAGGGAACAGGGAGACAATATCAACAGGTGTTTCCTCAAAAACTTCAGCATGGTTACTAATAGCACAGGAAATGGATCTCTAGAGGCCACAAATCATTAGCATCTCTAATGCATTTGCAAATTCCTACTGTGCAAAGTCAGCCTGTAAAAAAAAGGCCATTTCTAGTAAGTGCCTTGTCTGGTTTCCTACACCATTTAATTTCAGATGAATTTTATGAGAACTCTGCTACATATTTTACCTCCCATCTGGTTCAGATTTGACAATGAAATATTTGTGTGTCCCACCCTGTTCTTTTTAAAGCTCCAAAACCAGATGTCTAAAGTACAACACAACTGCAGCAGGTCATACCACATTCTTCAGCAAGCTGTGCCAGGCCTACTACCCCCCACAGACAGTTTCAGGTAAGGTAAAAACCAGTTGTTTACTCCTTAAGAGAATAAAGCAAACAAACAAACTCAACACCTCTAGGGCACTGTATGAATGGGACGATTGAAATGTAGTATAGCTTACTTTTCACAAGGCTTTATCTTGATGAAGTGATGCTTCTGAAAGCTAAACACATACTACATTGCAGCAGGAGAGGAATATTTTTCCCCTCTCTTGCCTTGATTCCAACACACACTTTTGCAACCCCTGTATTGTGATAAGCAGGCAGGTGTTTCACAGGGCACTTCCAAGAAGGTTATACATTTCACAGTTGCATTCATTGCACATGAGAGTGATGCTGATGATGTCTATCAGATTTTGCATTTTCAAGAGAAAATGTGCTCATTTCTTTCCTGAGCAACTTTGTTCTGCCATATGATGCTACCTCCTATAACTTAGGTTGGACTCAATGATCTCAAAGGTCTTTTCCAAACTGGTTAATTCTGTGATAAACAATTTCTTTGCGTCATGGAAAGGCCAGAATCACACCTCCCATCCTTTCCTGTAGACACAAATGGCCTTTTGGCAATCCAAAGGAATCTTCACTGATGCCAAGGCAGCTTCTTTTCCAGAAGGTTGAAGCAGCTGTGACTCACCTCAGAGCCGGACATATACTTTCTACATGCACATATTTGATAATTTCACACAAAACAAAACAGAGATCCTGCTCTGGCAGGGGGGTTGGACTCAATGATCTCTGGAGGTCCCTTCCAACCTCTAATGTTCTGTGATTAAAAAGGTATCCCCTATAAAGACCACTTCAAAAGCCTGTCAAATCTGAAATGCAGATTTGCTATCGTCCTCCTTTGGACAAGAGCTAAAGACCTCTCAGGATCATCACAAAGGAAGATATTTAAAAAAAAAAAAAAAAAAAAAAAGCCATCATTAGCTGCCTGCACCATAATCCCTTTTTAATGTCACACCTGGAAGGATGGAAGTGTTCCCAAATCTTTTGATGAAGTTTTTCCAGTCTGGAGAAATGCTTAACTATAAAAACAAATCTATGCATATGAGTAGTCTCCTAGGAAATCCACGTTACACAACATAAGATCATATTGTTTACTTCATGAAGACACTATATTAGGCCACTGCAATAACCCTGGGAAAAGAAAGGAGTTAGTTTCTGGAAATAAATGTGAGCTAAAACCACAGAGAAGAGCCGAAGGGCATGAGAACCAGTGGAATCATTCCCACTAATGAGATGAGAAAGGAGGAACTCTACCAGCTTACCTGTTTATGCCAAGTTAAATATACTTGAGGAGAAGTCACAAACACTAGTCTTCTACATGTGGAATGAGTATATTTAATAAAATAATTCTAGAAAGGCAATAAAACTTGTGATTGCACAACACAGGTGCAATTTATCAGAAAATAACATCTGTGATTTTCTAACAGCAGTACTTACTTTCCCCTTTCAACTGCCAAAGCATCAATTTCATCAAAGAAAAGAATTGAAGGAGACACGGCTCTGGCTTTCCTGAAGATCTAGAAAAACAATAATGAAACACTCAAGTTTTAAGAGATGGAAAATTTTTACAGAATGCTGTCACAACCTGCACATCTCAACAGCTACAGCACCACAGAACAGACCTAAGTCCTTTCATCCATGATACTTTTTATTTATGATACTGTGCAATGCAGGATTATAGTGAAAGCTACTATCAGATCCTAAATTTGACATGCATCACTAGGCTGATGGAGGAGGAATTTAAACAATATAAAATATCCCTTCTGTGTTTGTTGTTTTTTGTTGGGGTTTTGGTTTCTTTTTTCCTTTTTTAAAAATTTAAACCAGGAGGAGGATCCTCTTAAAGATCACTTAAATGGCAAAGTGGTGAACTTGGTAGAGTAGGGTTAATGGTGGAGCCTGACAATGTCCAGGGAGTTTTCCAACCTGAAATATTCTATGATTGAAAGCCTTTTGTTGGAAACTTGAAGTGTAACCTTTATAAGTAGAGAAGAATTTAAATGCCAAGAAAGCTTAACATAACATTATAGACAGCTGGCCCCTTCTCACCTCTCTCACTGCTCGTTCGGACTCACCAACATATTTATTCATCAGCTCAGGGCCCTGCAAAATAATTTTTAAAAAATAATTTAAAATCACATTAAGTTTACAAGCAAAACAATAGAATCACAGAATGTCAGGGGCTGAAAGGGACCTTGAAAGATCATCCAGTACAACCCCCACTGCCAGAGCAGGATCACCTATTCCAGATCACACAGGAATGCATCCAAGCAGGTTTTGAATATCTCAGAGAGGGAGACTACACAACTTCCCTGGGCAGCCTGTTCCAAGGTTCTGTCACGCTCTCAAGGCAAAAAACAACCTGATGTTTAAATGAAAGTTCTTATGCCTCAGTTTCCACCCATTGCCCCTTGTCCTGTCATCAGGCATCACCCAGCAGAGCCTGGTTCCAGCGTCCTGGCACTCGAGCACTATGTATTCATAAATATTGATGAGTTAACCTCTCAGTCTCCTCTTCTCCCAGCAGCACAGCCCCAGCTCCCTCAGACTCTACTCCTAACAGAGATGTTCCATTCCCTTCATCATCTTTGTGGCTCTGCAATGGACTCTCTCGAGCAGTTCTATGTCCCTCTTGAACTGAGAGGCCCAGAACTGGACACAGCACTCCAGATGTGGCCTCACCAGGGCAGAGTAGAGGGGCAGGAGAACCTCTCTCAACCTACTAGCCACAGCCCTTCTAATACGCCCAAGAATGGCATTAGCCCTCCTGGCCACGAGAACACATTGCTGGCTCATGGTCAACCTCCCATCAGCTAGGACTCCCAGATCTTCTTCCCTTTCACTGCCTTCCAACAGGTCAGTCCCCAACCTATCCTGACCCCTGGGGTTGTTCTCTCCCAGGTGCCAGACTCCACGCTTGCCCTTGTTGAATTTCATTCAATTTCTTCCTATCCAGCCTCCAGCCTGTTCAAGTCTGGCTGAATGGCAGCACAAGCTTCTGGTGTAGCAGCCACACCACCAGGCTTGGTGTCACCAGCAAGCTTGCTGACAGTGCACTCTGTGCACTCGTCCAGGCCACTGATGAAGATATTGAACAGAACTGGTCCCGGTACTGACCCCTGTGGGACTCCCCTAGTCACAGGTCTTCAATTAGACTCCATCCCACTGACCACAACTCTCTGGCTTCTTTTCTCCAACCAGTTCCCAATCTACCTCACTACCTGATCATCCAGACCACACAGCTCCAGTTCAGCCAGAAGGATGCTGTGGGAGACAGTGTCAAATGCTTTACTGAAATCTAGATAAAGCACATCCACAACTATCATCTATCCACCTGGTTATGTCCTCATAAAAGACCATCAGGTTGGTGAAACATGACTTCCCTTTGGTAAAACCATGACTGAGAAGAAGGTGACTCAGAAACTGCCAGTGCTACATTATTGATGCTCTGTTACAAGGAATTGTGATAAACTGCCACTTGAAAGTTGCACTTAGTTGTGCATTTTTAGACTTGCCTTCTACCCATACCAAATTTTTCCCCACTTGTTATAGCCTCGTACATACATGTAGCTACGCATGTACACAGTGCTCTCACCATAACACTTTTCTATCACTTTCATATGAAACTGAGTTAACTAACAAACAAACAAAAAAAAACCAAACCCACCCCAAACAAACCAACCAACCTGCCACTTAGGGGTTCTTAAAAGCTGTTGGCTCAACAAATCAGTCAGAGATGAAATACCAGCTTACACTCTCAATACACATCCTGCCCAGCCAAGCACCAAAGCAGTGACTTAAACCAACATTTAACAGCACTTCAACCCTGACAGTTTGCAGGTCCAGAAAGCAGCAGCTGCCCCAGCAGCACACCTGAAACCCATCCACAAAGTACTCCATCGCAGCAAAGAGCTGTTCAGTGTCTTAGCTCATTGGCATTCCTCCTCCTCTCGGCAGAGCCTGCAAGCAGAGTTATTAGTGCCAGCTGCTGCAGTGCCTGTTTATCCTCACAGCCCTATCCGCTAGGAACAGACTGGAGACCGCAGGGTCAGTCTTCAAGTCTTCAACAAGTACAATTCTAAAAAAAAAAAATCAAACAATAGGGAATTCTCAGAGTATTTTCTGTTCAGCTGTACTCTTAAATAATGCTTCCTAATGGGACTAAGATTCTCGTGAGACTGGTAATGACTCATTGAGTACAGCCTGGTTTGCATCAACATTGACCTGCAGCCACAACTAACCATGATTATCCTCTGCCCTGGATGAAAAGAGCCATCCATTTTCCAGGGAACAGGTGTCCTCATAATCTCACCAGAGGAACTGACATTCTTCTTCCCAGTCAGAAAACTGAACCACCTTCCTACACTTCACAGCTGTAAGTGCCTTCAGGTGACACCAGGCTCAGAGCAGCAAGGCAGCTTGAAATAGCAGGTTCGTTGGAGCTGAGAATGTGTGGCAGACACACAGTTACACACTGGCAGTGACAGAGTTTCTGTTACAACCCCTCTTTGAATGGGACTGCCTGGACTTTGTACACAGGTTGGTAGAACACAGATTTGTCACACTAAGAATGCAGCACAATGTTTTTTGCTGTCTCCCTGCTCCATGCTCATTCTCACTCTTGGTGGCTCAATGCACCAACTTAATTTTGACACTGGCACCACTGCAAATTACCTGCCCATATGTATGAAAAAAACCCCAAACATTGAAGAGTTGTTTGTGATCCAAGGGACCAAATGAGATACTGCAGTAGCCAGAGTTAGTGTACCACACAGGTAAAAACCATCAAATGACGGCTGGAAGGAGAGTGCTGCGTGCACTGGCCACAAGAAATGTACATGATACAATTAGCATCACTTCCTTTCCTCATCATCCACCCTCACAGCAACCACTACTGTAGTTCTGTAGACTACAAGCATCACTACAGGTTTTCATCAACTTCAGAAGCTGTTGGATACTTCAAAACAATCAGAATTATTTGACCACAGAACTGAAAAAATGCATTAAAGAAGAAAGAAGGCAAGAGAAAAGCAGAAAGCCTTTGCCCACTGTTCACTGTGGACACTGAACACAAGGAGCATGCAGCAGTTTGTGCAGAAGAGGCCTGCAACTCCAGGTGACAGCACCCAGCTGCTCCAGGCCTTTGCCATTCATCATGTTCAGCACAGATGAGGAATCTGATAGCACAGGCCTAACAAATCCTTAAGGAACAAGAGCACAGTCTGCTCTTTCTGTCTAGCTGGCTGTTAAATTGAGCTGATACATTGAGAAACCTCTGCAGATTGTACCCACAGCTATAGATTTCTTTTTGTTGTTTTTTTTTCCCACTAACTTCTTCTTGGAGCCTGTGGACCTCCTCTTTCATGCCCTTATTCTCATAAGTAATCTTCATTCACATCAGTATTCTCATGGAAAACAACATCACAGACACCAGTGCCAAGCGTGTACTCCTCTAGTGTGACACGACATCAAATAGCCTGACATTTTCTTTTGTCTGAGCAGAAAAAAAAAGTACTTAAAACCAAAACTACTCTCTTTGAGCTTTAAGGTACAGTATAACTTCAGATGCTTGGAGTTTTATTTTTAATTAAGCATTAAAATACGATCAAGGCAACATCAAAGCAATAAATACTGTTTAAAATGTTTCCAAACAGAATTATTTTGAACATACGGTTTTGTTGTGAGTTTCGTCATGAAGTTTTCTCCTTCGTTTTTCTCATCATTAAGGAACAACTCCAGGTGAAAGACCACTGTGTACTAATGACCTCTGCCTCATCATAGAGAATTTTCATGAAAATTGGTTTGAATGTCTCCTAGTTCACCACTCACGAGCGACACCAAAACTGCAGTTGAGAGCCATGTTTCTTTATTGCAAGTACCTCTGAACTCTCATTATATGTCTCAACAAAGGAAGACTCCAAAGTAAGAGACAGCACAGAGGAGGAAGAACTGGTGTACATTTCATCTCATGCAAACACTTAAAACCACAAGCCAACAAATAACAATGTTCAAAGATGCTGGATGTAGAAGCTGAACTGGCTTAGTTCTGGTCCCACCTGAGCTGAACCTCTGAAGCCTTACCCTGTCTGCAAATGGGCTGTCCTTCAGCTGAGACTGATGGCAGTTCTTCCCAAAGACAGAGCTGTGTGACAAGAACTCTACAGGCCTTCACAAAGTAAACCCACTGACAGCTGACACATTTCAAATTTTCACAATGTTCACCTCTTTTTAGGAAGGTTGCTTTATACTTCAAGAAATACCAGGAAGTGTTTTTGTTGTTTTCAATACTTTTCCAGTGCTTTGAAATTACATGAGCCCAACTTAGTCATCATTTGTTGAAGCATCATTTCTGGCCCAGAGGTAGGCACAGTGATTTACTATATGGTTTGTGTTGGAAAGGATCTCAAAGACCACCTAGATCCAACCCCTCCCTTCCATGGGCAGGGACACTTTCCATTAGATCAGGTTGCTCTAAGCCCAACCCAACCTGCCCTTGAAAATTTCCTGGGACAGGGCACCCACAAACTTTCTGGGCAACCTCTTCAACAACCTCACCACCCTCATCATGAAGAGCTTCTTCCTCACATCTCATTTAAATCTCCTCTCCTTCAGTTTAAAGCCATTACTCTTTGTACTATGAGTGAATGTTGCACCAGGGGAGGTTTAGATTAGATACCAGGAAAAATTTCTTCACTGAAACAGTTGTCAAGCACTGGAACAAGCTGCCCAGAGATATGCAAAAGGAAATGTAGTGCTCAGTGGCATGGTTTAGTAAAGAACTTAGCAGTGCTGGGTTAATGGTTGGACTCAACACTAAATGTCTTTTCAGACCTATGATGATTCCATGATTCTATTCTATGATTCCAAGTCTTTCTCCACAGGACTGCTGTCAATCCACTCATTGCCCAGCCTTTATTTGTGTTTGGGATTGCTCTGACCCATGTGCAGGACCTTGCACTTGGCCTTGTCAAAAGTCATGAGGTTTTTAAGGACACACTTCTCAAACTTGTCAAGTTTCTTCTGGATGGTATCCCCCGCTTCAGCACGTTAGCCACATGACACAGCTTGTCACCCACAGCAGATTCATTGAGGGTGCTCATCACCAACAAAGCACTGGTCCCAATGCCCTCCCTTTAAAAGCTGTTTATAGTCATTGATCTACTGACCAAGAGGTGCTAGTAACAAAAGGTCCAGTTCAATGATGCACGGCTTTGCTCCGTTCTGCAAGAAATCCCCTTCCATATGAAGTCACATAAAGAAATAAAACCTATTCCTTCTGGCCAGGTGCACAGTGACTTCAAAATCAGCTGAAGTACTGTAACATTAACTGATTTGGAAGAGATCCAGAAATTAGTCACTTAATCTTGTGCTACTGTAATTTCGACAGCAAAATACTATCTCATCCCTACCACAGTCAGGCCAAAGCAACACGTGAGTCAGGCTGGCTGCAGGAAAGAGAGTTAACAAGATAAACACTGAGACTTCCTTGACTTGAGCAGCAGAGCTGTTTCCAACGCAAGGGTTGTACATGCCTGCTTTGGTTGGTAATTGGTTATGCTACATAGAAAAATATTTGCTCAGAAAATGCATTATATGTGCTTGTTAAGAACAAAGCTACTGCTTCCTTCTCAGTGCTGCTTAAGCATTTCATCTGCCCGGCTCCCAGCTTCTCAGCACAAGTGAACTCTAGGCTGAGCACCATGCACCTTTTTCATTGCTTCCTCTCCCTCTGCCCTGCATTCCAGATGACCTTCCAAGCTTGTTGCTATCTGTCTGCTGTTTTAAGAACTCCAATTTCAACAGGTGCTTCTGCATTTGTAAGTCTCTAAGGGAGCAGGCTGGCAAAAGACTATCATCCTCAGTCCTTGCAGAGAGGCTGCTAAAAGCAGTGTAATCAAACTGTACAACACAACACCCAGTTCTCTTTGTTGGCTTGCCTCAGAATTCACATGCTTGCCATGAGTAACGAGCTTCAGCGACAACCTTTGGAAGCTTCCTTCCACAATACAGATCCAGTGTTTGCTTGTATTGTGCAGCGTAGAGTGAAGTCACTGGAAACATTGAGTTAAATCCACTGCGTGCACCAGTGCCTCCAGAGAGGGCCCTCTTCAGCACTCAGGCATAGCTGCTACTCCAATTCACCAGCATCTTTCATGCTTACTGAGTGCTGTACCAGGCACAGCAGTATCAAGTCAGAGGTGAAATTCTACTGTGACTGAGCTGAAGCCGATCTAAAAGTAACCCCTTCTGCTCACCTGCCCTATCCATGGAACGATCCCTTAGCAAGTCACTCCTGTTCTTCACAGATCTTCAGCACCTGTTCCTACTGCATCTGTTCCTATTCATTACCACTTTCAGTTATAGGCTAATGAGCTGCTATTCCCTACTCTGTCAAGCACCAGGCTTGACACCACCAGGGCAGCATCCATGTGGGATCAAAAATCATACAGCAAGATGACATAAAATGTTTGACTGCTGACAAGACAGCCCTCCAGCAACAGCCCATTCCACAATTGCTATTTTCACCTGATTCCCGACAAACTCTTGGTAACTGGAAGATGCAGAGGGAAAGCAGGTGCTAATAAAAATTTATCTTGCAAAGTAATTGAGAAAAGACAAGGAAACAGAGACAGAGGACCACCTTTAAATCATTTTCTGCCTGTCTGCTCACTTTTAGGAAGCTTAGAGTAAGAATGGACAAATGCCTTATTTTATTTTTAGCTGAGTAAAACATGCAGATGGCTTCAGGACTAAAAGACCTCATTAAAATATCTCAAATCTTTATCCCATGTAAAAAAGGCAGCTCACTTCACTATCTGCTAATTAGCTAACAAGTTGGATGTATTACTATGGATCATTTTGGAAATTTTATCACATATTTGCCAGAGTTTCTCATAAAACCACAATGCTGCTTCATTTTTCATCTTAAATGCTTTGCTTAACTAGTCACAGGCATCGAGAGTTCTTATTTCATGCCCCTCGAAAGGCTAAGCCATCTCCTCAAAATTCAGTGACAGTTCTTCTCAAAGCAAAGCAGTCAGCCTTTCCAAGCCTCATTAATCTGTTTGAGCTGCCACAGCCAAGAGCTGAAGGGAAAAGCAGAGGAAACTTCAGTTGGAAAATATTTTGACATCATTGACCCAGATGGCAAACTAAGCTTAAGCACATGTCAGGCTCAGGGAGTGGTACAAAAGCATCAGCAGGATGATACAGGAAGTTAAATCAAGGCAAGGTGAAACCAGAGCTGTCAGAACACTGCATATACAACTTGTAATTACTGATAGCTGGAAAAAAAAATAATAAAAATGAAAGAGTCTTTCAGCCCAAGCTCTTAAGCAACAGCAAATAAAACATCAGGAAGATTTTTCTAACCTCTTCTGTCTCACAGACATTATAGTTAGAGCTCTAATGCAAGGAATAACAGAAAGCAGTACAGCACACATCATCTGTACCCTTGGTTTGCTCAGTGCTAACATCCTTAAACTTCACTGTCAAGGATGAGTTTAGGTTGTTTGGGGTTTTTGTATGTATTGTTTCAGCATGTTTACAACAATTAGTCTGTCTCACTTCAGTGAATTCCAAGAGGTTTAACTTTTGGAGGTCTAAATTATCTGAGAATTTAAGCTGAGATCTGTCCCTAAATGAGTTTTTGCCTCTGTCTTGCTTTTAAACAAACAAACACGAAAAAGCACTAAGCAGCAAGAGGAAAAATGATGCTTCCAAAACCACTACGAGCATATAAAAGTTACATTGTTTTTTTTTCCTTGCTGTTTATTGTGTAGACTCAGGTAATCTGCTTGTTGGAGAGAAAACACAACTCAAAGTCCCCTGTTGATATCATCCTGAGCAAAACCCTTCTGAAATTAGCAGAACATCTCCATCTGGTTTCGGCAGGCTCAGCAAGTAATATGATGTAGGATATCGTCAGCAACACACAGCTCCTTTGTATGCAGCATTCTAGGCCTACAGACAACTCAAGGGGCAAAAGGATTTTTTTCATCTCTGTAGCCTTTATGGGACTGTCAGCTAAGGAAAGCACTGGAACTCTGTGATGGAGTTGATCTGGCTAAGGACCATGATGGTGTCTCCCAGCCCAACAATATAAGAGTAAACTTCTGTGCTCATTCTCAAACAGGTTAAGAACAAAAAACCCACAATGGTTTTCTTATTTGCTGCTAGAGTTAATTACCTACAAGGCACAATGAAAGAGAAAAAAGGAAAAATCCACAGAGCTTCTCTGCATATTGCTTCCCAGAAAAGCAACAGAATAGCACACATAAAAGAAATATTCATTAGATTCTCAGCACAACACAATGATTAAGTATTTACTAAAAGTAACATTTACAAAACAATTATCAGGATTTACTAAAACAAAAAATTTTTAAAATAATCATCCAAGAGGGTAGTCATAATAAGATGCAAGTCAAATGCAACTATAATTATCTATGCCATACAACCAAGATATGGACATTCTCTCTAAAAACCTTCTTGTAGTATCACCACAAAATCTTAGTCATCTAATCAACACATTTCTCAAAAAAGCAGCCAGTCAAAGCTGACCCTAAGTGCCTTCACTTACGGTCAGCTTTGACTGGCTGCTTTTTTGAGACTGTCAAAACAGTCCAGAGAGTTACCCACCACAAACAATCAAAAGAGCAGAAAAGGAACCCACAGAAATATCGCAGTGACAAAGGGTTTCATTTTTTTCATGTTCTATCTCCGAAAGCTAGATGACATCTACAGCAAAAATGTCACTAAGTCAGTTGTATATAACAGGGAAGTGTCAGCAGCTTGGCAGAAGCAGAAAACTGCATCCTCCACCCTATCAATATTGATAGGCCCAGTATCTGCATACTGATTTTTTCCTTTTACTCAAGAAATGCATAGAATACACTTCAGGGGAAGACGACCATCTTTAGGGCAAGCACAAAAGAAGTGTGAACAGGTACAAAGGTGCATAGAAGGCTGACTGAAATATGAATTGAACTGGATAGGAAACTATTGATAAGTCAAAGCTGACATTCAATCCTGAAGAATGCAAAACTGCCCTGATTCCTTCACACAGTCTTACACTTGCTTGTACCCGCAACCACAAAACACTGAGAGCTCTCCAAGAAGTCGAGAACAATTCAGTTGTCTTTTTGTCACAGAGGTTTGGCAGGGGGCAATAATCAAGATGACCACTAAAACCCTGAAAAGCCTCAGTGCAGCAAGAGTTTTTAGAATAAGGAGTAGTGGGAGGGAGTAGGAAGAGCCATCCCCTGGAAAGTAGTTGACAGCTGCCTCCCCAGTAAATTTAGCAGATATATTGTATTAGAGACAAAGAAAGTCAAGCGAAGGCATAAAAATAAACTATTCCCCTCAGGAATTATATGCAAGATTGCTTTGTAAAACAAACCAACCAATTGCTTTTTTTTCTCTGGAAAAGCAAAAGGTCACCAATCTTGGTGAAAAAAACAGCTATAAAAAGTTTTGGCCAGATATCAAAGAGCCTGTTTACAAAAGGGCCACATTCATTGTGACACCAACCATTCAAACTTCACAATAGACTCGAGAAGAGAACAGGAAGCAACGTCAAACATCTGTTATCATGTTATTTTCTTCAGCTCCACTGCCCAGAAATTACACTTAGACTTTGCCCATCTTCCAAGCCTTATTAGAGGCCAGTCGGACACAGGCTGGAGACTGTGTTGTTTTGACCATGCCTTGCACAGCACGATGACCACCAGCCATGGCCAAGTCACATGGACAAGTCCTACTTTAACAGCTTACAGAAAATGCAGCTGAAATATCTTATTTAATGGAGTCAGCTGTCTAAACTGCACAGACATCACATAGGCACATCTGGAAAACAGTGCAAAGCCTTCCCAGAGCCAGGCTGGGACAGGAAGGATACCTGATGCATCCAAGCAGGACCACCATCTTAGACCAGTAGAGAACATTCTGCATTTTGAGAGAGTTGGGCTTGCTGTGCCCATGTATCTTAAATGTAGCATGCAGCCACGCTTAGCCCATCTTCCAAAAATCACTGGACCAAGTAAGTGCTTGATTGCCTCTCAGGTTTCAGACACCAGAGAAAAGACAGAATCCAGCAGGCTCCCATAGCATGAGCTACGCCTTCTGTCTGCAGTCAGTTCTCAAGAAGAACCCAAAAGCTACCCTGAACAAGTACACACATCCCACGGATGGCACAGCAGACACTTCTCATCAAAATTACTATTTGGTGCATGAGAAACTGGAAGGAAAATGCAAGCCTGAAAAGTAAATTATCAAGAAACACACTTCCCTTTCAAAAAGCCTGTTATCAGTTCCAGAGACAGATATTTGAGACATAACATAGAGAAGAGTAAATTAGCAGGACTAAAAGCAAGAAAAGAAAAATTCTCTCACTCAAAAAACCCACCTCAAACCCCAACAAGCCCACAAATTCACCTCCTTTGGATAGACTGCAGGAACACATGCACTGGAAATTAATTCATGCCTGTTGTGCTTTAAGAAGTGCTACAGACAAATGATGTTTAACACATTTAGTACATGATGGATGTTGCTTTTTCTGTCCAGGAAGCAAATGTGAAGTTAGAGAAAGTGGGCTACGTTCCCTTCCTGGAATCAACATATCCAAGGCTGGCCAGGTTCCAGAGATGTGCTTTTTGAAACATCTGTACATTGAATATTCAACCACTTCCAGGCCAAGTGAATTAAATCAACAAGGAAAAAAAGGCTGTTTCCCCAAGCCAGCCACTTGGGCTATGGCTTGTCAAGGGCAGGGTGTTTGTCCCACTACAACTCCACCAAGATGAAATGTTGTCTTACTGCACCTTTGGATATCTCCTACTCAGTATCAGACATCTTTTTCTTTGGGGTAATTAAATGCAAGACTAAAAACGCCTGACGTAGCTATGAATGGTGAATGCAGGATCTTTAACTGAGCTTTTTTTCAGACTGCTACCATTTTGCCCCACATCTCAAGCATCAATCAGTGCTTTGGGCAAGACAAAGAGGAATGCTTTCTTTTAAGCAGTGAAGGAGGGAAAGGTTACTTTATTTACCAGTAACTCCAGAGCACAAAGGACCACTTTGTCTTTAAGGAAGAGGCAGTAAAGGTAGTGTTTCTTAAGGGCTGAGGTTTCCAAGACTACTCTTGTTGATGTGACCATGACCCAGAGGCCTGTCTGCAATACCTGGAAGCACAGGCAGTGAAGGGCTGCTAGCTGCAGGGTCAGTGCCACAGCCTCTGCACCCAGACAGGACAGGATCCAGAGCTACAGTTACCATGTGTCTGAGAGGAGAGGCGGAGGAGGAAGCGGTGTAGAAACCAACAACACAGAAGGCTTTGTAAGTAAAAGAAATGGTCAACTGACAAGAGTACGTGATCTCACTGCTGAGAGGAGATACTTTGAAAATACTTCAACAAATGTTTTTTCTTGCACTTCATTAGCATTCTGACACAGCTGCACGACTACCCCATGTGGAATCACTCTCTTTTTTTTTTCCTCCCTATGCGTTGAAGCTCAGTGTTGTTACTAAATAACTTCCACTCATGCATTTTTCCATACGACCCACAGTAATCAATTACATTGATTCACAGGCAATGAAATCCAACATTTTCCTATACTTTAAGTCTTGCTTAACACTGAGAAAATATTCCACTTATACAAGAGCACCCAGATAGAACTGATTTTGCAGCCTTTCTAATATTTCCTCTGAAAAAAGGCAAATAGGGCAAGAAAAGTTTGCAGAGAAACATGGACAGTAAGAAAAAGAAATTTTCCTGAAGAGTGAAAAAGAATGTAAGAGATGAGATGATGATATTTTCATGCAAGTATTTAATACAGTAAGAAGAGCTACCCACTATGCACTATCATTTATACTGCTTTAAAATAGTTTCTTTTTTAAAATGGACTTTAAATAATGTCAATAACTAAGGTGTCAGTACAGAGCTTATCCAATATACCATTTCTATGCTGTGATAAAATGTTTTTTTTAAGAAGCCTTCAAGAAAGCACCAGTCCTTTTCATTAGAAAACACAAACCCTACTTGATATTTACAAGATGTTTGTTGTAACATAGAACACAATCAGAAACAGTAACAGCCACTGGATTTTAGCACTGGAAAATGGTGAACTATCAATTCTTACATAGGAATTAAGAAAATGTAAGGCTACATAAAGTACCTTGACTGCCAAGAAGTTGAGACCACTTTCATGAGCCAAGGCTTTGGCTATCATTGTCTTTGAGCAGCCAGGAGGTCCATACAGCAGCACACCTTTTGGAGGCTGGATCCCCATCCGGATGAAGGAGTCGGGATGTTTGAGAGGCCACTCAACAGCCTGCTTCAATTTCAGCTTGACATCTTCTAGTCCTCCTATGTCTGACCAAGACACCTGCAAAGCAGACCATTTTGCTGAATTCACACAATGGAACACAACTACAAAACATGAAAATGCACTGTAGAATTTATGCTGGTCATTTAATGAAGCTGCTCCTAACAAGTCACCTCTTCAAAAAGCTGTTTTGTAAACATGAATCAATTATGAATAAAGTCACATGAAGCACAAGGGGTTGAGATTTGCTTTACATTGGAAAATGTGAGTAAAATATTTTGTATCTACCTCAAACATCAACAACAAAACATGGATCAACAATAAAATGACAGCAGCAACACTTTGTGGGATGACCACCCAAGTCACAACTCAGTTCTCTTGCTGTTTAATGTGATGCTGATGATGAATTTTTGTATTACTTCGATGTTTTCCCTGAAGACAAAGGCTGCATGAGCTTGACCTGGTTTTACTCATAGCTGTAGAGTAAAGCCTTGATCCCAGCTCTGCTATACTGCTAAGCTGAACAGGCCTGTGTCAGAAGTTCAGGGAGTTTCTCCACTTGCCAGCACTATCATTCCCTTATACAACTCATGCACTGGAGACTTTACTGTAAGCTCGAGAACAAGCAATTCTCCTAACAGAGAAAAATCACACAGGAAAGGGGAAAAAAAAAAAAATATATATATATATCACACAGGAAAGGAAAAAAAAAAATCACACAAGACAAAGCAATGCTCAGATCCAACTGCAGCTACATTTGCTCTGGTGATGTCACAATACAGGCTCATCAGGCATACACTGGTATGGAACTAATACATCCTACCCAAAACAGCAGACAGATCTGAAAGCTGCTATGCCTCTCCCCACCTCACTGTCAACAAGCCTGAGACTTTTCCCCACATCCCCCAGCCTGTTCTTTGTCCTGTCACCATCCATTCCTGTCCACTTCAAATATTAAACATGTCAAGATGCACCTAAATCAAATGATCTTCTGCCTTAGAACACTCTTCCAAAAATGTACTAAACATAAATCACCCTTGAGCTCTGGGAAGTCAGCTACACCTGAAAGGCACCAGAGTGTTACTGACAGGCTATGTATCTTGACTTACAGACTGGTGTCACTCCTGGCTTGGCCCTGTTGCTATAATCCTGGTGTCAGTACACAGAGTGCAAACTAAAAGTAAAAAGACCCTGACAGAGGCAATTCAGTCTATGACTGCAGTGGAAGAAAAAGAGCATTTTTAAGTGGTGCAAGTACAGTTGTTTAAGTCCAAGCAAACTGCAAATACAACTTCTTGACTGTCAGACTGTGACATAGAAGAAAATTACTAAGACAGTGGAAAGCAAACAGCAAAGATCAAGATGCTAGGGCCAACCCCTCGGGAATATTCTCAATTTAAAAACTAACTAGAAGGTGAGGAGCTGTGGATCTGCAGCCTGCAGAACATCATCTCTCTCACACCAAGAATATGTGACACGAACTGAAGGAAAAAAAAACAAAAACAAAATGGACCCAAAAAACCCAAAACACCCCACCCTTTCTTTTTAACCAACCACTTCTGGTTCTCAAATAATTACTTCAGAAGCCTGGGAAAGCATGACATACACAGAGCTAATCACCACCACCTACTGAGAAGACTCTTAGAGCAAAGGGGCAAGTCTTCTGAGGCATAATTCAAATTATTTTTCATTTCACATCTAAAGTCAGACAGAGGAAGTAAGGGGGACAACTGGGTCAGGATATACTAACAGGGCTACTAAATAGG